>JABFOW010000054.1:0-18246 GCA_022817725.1 Archaeoteleia sp. ZL-2020 | reverse complement strand
TCAGGTTAGCGTTTGATCCGTGCCCAGTGTCTCAGAAGTTCGTCTCGGACAAACAACCAATGATCACTGGACCCGTCCACTCACATGTATAGTGGATTTCAGGACCCCTACGCATCTCATCATAAACGTAAAGTTCCTTTTTATTTTAAAATATCACAGAAACATTGATTTTAATGCTGATATCCAAAATTTTTAAAATTAGTGTTTTTGGCATAAATAGTATTTAACAAAGAATTAAAGAGTAGACATCAATGCTAAAAAAGGTAAAATATGTTCAATTTTTAGTTGAATGAAATATATGTTTAACGTCTGATTTGAATCTTACATGAACAAGATTTTCTATTTCATACTTAATACAATTTTAATTACTTACAGACACCATAATCGTTGGCCGCACTGGTGCGGGCTGCATTGCTGCTGCTGGATAGTAAGCTGCAGCTGCGGCTAATGGTGGGTAGTACTGTAATGGCCCATAAGCTGTTGGATAACCAGCTAAGTAACCCCCAGGATAACCTTGACCATACATAGGCTGATACATCTATAAAAAATATTTGTATTATTTGCTATGCACATACAAATATTTATCAGATGACTGCGTACAAAATATAACCTTCATCATTCCAAAGTATTACAAATTGAATAAATATAATATTTTACTAAACAACTGACGTTAAATATGGTTTTTAAATACAATGTATTTACAAATATTTTAGATGCCCCTATTCACATTACATTATTATCTTTTAATCTTTAGAGTTCTATTTTCAAAGTCTAAAGTAATATGTTAAATTTTTATCATTCAAATTTACATAGCAAAATATAAACTTCACATTTAACTAGGATACGACTTGGATATTATTAGGGATGCATGATAGGTACATTAGATTGGTTGTAACCTCTTTACAATCTGTTGTGAAGTTATAAATTTATTATACTTGTATGTCTTAGACAATGTCCCACGTACAACAAATTATTTATATATATATATATAATCATGAAGATACATTATGAAAATTTATGTTCAAAAACTGACTAAATTACTTAAGTATGTTTCATACCATTACTGCAAAGTATATTCCTCGATATAAAAAAGTATAATACAACTTTCTTATGACTTTAAAGGTTTTTAGAAACTATTTGAACGCAGTTTTTATGAGTTGTTAATTATATAAAAAGTGTGAACTTTCAAAACTTTTAAAAGAACGAGTTATCTTTTGGACAAATATTTTATTTTTGAAAAAGAGATACAAGTTTCAGATAATAAATCACGAAATAAATGTTCATTTATTGCCTACAATTTTAAGGTGTGGTAATTATTAACTGATATTCGATAGGTTTTGATAAAATTATAATGTCATTTTTTAAGTAATTTGCGCGTGTTTACAAAATTTTAAAAGGATTGACCGTTTTGATAAGTTGGTAATAGCTACAGTCACAACGAAAAGTTATAAGTTTTGCTTCATCAAAAAACTATATATCTACAAATTTGTCATACGAAACTATTATATTTCTTGTATTTATAAGATATACGAATAATTTAATAATCTTAATAAATTAAGCAGTCATTTAACTTTTTATACTTACTGTCATGATAGCCACACTTTAAGTATTTCTAAAACTAATCTATTGCAATTATTATTTTATTGCAATAACTTATCAATTTCTGTTCTGAAAGCATAGACACAGATTTTTTAAAATAATGTAAACATATTTAAAAAAAAAAAATCACATATTGTTTATAGTTTGAGGGTAGTTTCTTCTTTATCGAATGATAAAGAAGAAACCAAATATATTTACCATAGGATGCGTAAGCGTTTGATCATACGTTGGCGGAGGTGGTCCTTGGGCCGCATAGAGTTGAGGCTGATTTGGAAAGACGCCATATGGTGATGCGCCTGCAACTACATTTCTCAGATTATACATAACAATCTTATATAAATCGAAAGGAAACATTCAGTTGAATGCTATAAATCTTTCTCAAATCAAAAACATTACAAGTAATAAAAGCGAAAGTAATGAAAGGTACAAATTCGAAGGGGATCCATCAAGAACAAATGCAAGGATCAAAACAGTACGGGTACCGTGCAAAAAATTTCGACAATACCCGATCAACACCATATAGTATTTATGTTTGAATCCTTCTTCAAATAAATACATTACTAAGAATCCAGTTGTAAAATTTCTATTAAATTAAATATAAATTTAAAATATTGTATTAAACTACCAATATATTAAAAATACTGTAAACCATAAAGTACTTGACTAACTAATATGATTATACATTTAATAATTGTAATTTAAGTTCGACATTTCTAGAATTACTGTGCAAAATTATCGACAAAGAAAATCTTTTGTAAATTGTTTACATTTTCTTCTAAAGAGAAATTGAAATGAAAACTCATGACAAGATTTTCAGGAAAAAATTAAGAATAATTACAAAGAAAATTTACTCGAGATTACATCGTTCTACACAGTACGGGACATAGTATACGTACAAAATTTACTGTGTAATGAAGAAATTATTATATACATTAAAGAAGTTATATTTCTCTTAATACAGGAAAAATGTAAAGATTCTAGTATTCCATCAGAGATAAGTACAAGACTCTCAAGAGTGTTATGAACTGTGAATTATACAATTTTATGTCGCTGATCAAAACACATACAAGTTGTTTCAGATTCAATGTTCTTTACGTTAGGTAATGTTTTGTAAACAAATCATCCATACGTAGTTGATAAGTCATGAAGAAGAAAATATATTATGATTTATTTCATTATTATCATTAGATTTCTTTAATTTGACGTAAAATTTACAACAATTCAATAATACAATGAACAATTTTGTATATATAACATTAATGTGATAATCGAAATTAAATTTAAGCATAACTGTTAAAAAGTCTGACATTTACAACCGTTCATTGACTGAACAGTTCTGGAGAGGTGACATTTTTTGACTAACTCCTAGGATTTTCAGAAATTCTTGAGAAATTAGAGAACGCAAAGAGACACCAAGGAACTTTCACACTGAGAGAAATAGATAGTTAATTTTGCAATTCTAGATCTCTCAATAGAGGACAGCAAAAGTGGATTGTAGATAGTAACAATCTGCATTGCAAGGTTAGCAATCTGTTTTGCAAAGAGTAGCTATATATATTGTAATTTAGCTATTTAAAATTGCTACCTTTGCAATACAGAATGCTATCTTGGCAATGCAGATTGTAAACATCTACAATCTACTTTTGCTGTCCCCTATTGAAACATCTAGAAGTTGCAAAGTTACCTATCCATTTCTCCCAGTGCATTGACATAAGAGAGAAACATTCCTATAAAACCCTATACCCAACAAAAATATATAAAAAGAAGTAATAAAACAAGAATACCAATTCTAGATTCAAGTAATTAAATTTTGTAAGAATTTTTCTTGCTTTGTTCTCATCCGAAAGAAAATTTTGTGCACGTTACATAACGAATGATTGTGATTGACGATGATGAAAGATTCCTGCGCCAGCGCTGATTGTTAAAATATATTTTCATTCAAGGCGTTTCGCTTCTGCGAACGTACCACCATAAGTCGCAGGCTGCGCTGGAGCTGGAACAAAACCGGTAGGTGGATGTGGAGCCACGGGATATGCTGCAACACATATGGAAGCGATTATAATTTCATTCGGGAAATATTCCTCGAGCTTCTAAGCCAATGGTATGTAATAATACCACATCCCAAAACGAACGACTCGCATTACCGGTCACTAGAGCCAAGAAAAAAATGTTACACTTCAGATGCGTAAGGCGTGTCGTTGTTGAACCGTTTACAACGTCTCGCTGGCCATTACACGGTACGTTTTCGCATTTAAACACATGCGAATCCCTAGATTCGACCAACGAATGATAATTGTCCGTGCTTGGCCACGGCGGACGTTACAAACGTTTCATTTCAGACGCTAAAAAAATACGATATTCCCCACACCCAAGTATATCTTACACATGACATACACCATTTTGATCAAGATACTAATTGAAGCTCAAACAATGTTAGTCACTAGATAATGATGAAATGAAATAACTAAAAACAAAATCGGTACTTTGCCCGCTTATATCGCCTTTCGAGCCTATTTGCCATGTTTATATTCCATGCTCGTTTACAACATTGCCTCGCACGAACGAACTCCTTCGTTTTTATTACAATGCACCGAAGTTATGGATTGTGGTCATAAACACGATCGGCATAAGACGGGCTCTTTACCAGAAGACTGTTTATGCGTGTTTTCCAAAGTCAGCATACATCAAGAATCATTGCAAAACCAATTTACAATCCAACTCCAATCAAACAACATCGACATTTGAATAAGCTCACCGATCCTTGGGCGAAACACGTATAAACAAGACCGAAGAGTCACCTTTGAGAATAATTACAAAGTACAATTCTCAATGATACCACATCTGACGACAATATATCAAACATTGAAATTAGACATTAGGTAAATAAGATGCTATTCTCAGAAGGACTCTCCTTACGTGACCTACCTTTACTTCTAAAACTAAGGTATAATACGAACCGATCTCAAAGCAAATAGCGTTACGCAATCAAGGTAAAAGCCAAATACATTCGTCTAACAGTAGAATCTGAGAGTAAACTGTGACTCACGAAATCTCTCAATGAAAAACAACGATCGTGTCATCAAAATTCTAACGAACCCATAACCCATTCGCGTCTACGATCAATATTATTGGCCACATATAAAGAGCACTCTTAATGAGTTATGTTTGCGAAAAACTGAAACCTGAGCACAGACAACAAACACTTTGTACCGACACGACCGCTATTTTATGACTTCCATTGTTTCCCCCAAACAGTATTTAAGAAGAAGAAAGAGAACAAATGCATCTCGCCATCGCAACATTGCAAAAGGACATGTGCACGATGCATTTAACGTGCAATTAGTTTGACGTGCACAGTTCGTGATACTCTCAGATTTGAATAAGGGTAACAAAAAAAATATTGAAAATAGCAGGATTTTCACGAATCTAATGTGCAATGTGATATTAAAAAATGTACGTAGCTTTATACGTACTTTCAGCTTTTATATTTACAAAAAAACGTGTTAGAAATACAATTGTGAATTAATTTAAAACATGAATTATTGCAAAGAGTTAAAAATTATTTCATTCAATGCACACTCGGGCAAATATTAGCAGAGAGTCGATACAACAGGTCGTTCGGTTAATTTCTCAAAACATTAAATACAATGGAGATTCCTGTTTTACCGACTATGCGAATCACTGCTTCTCACTGTACATTTCGCAATACTGTTTACTTGTAAAAGAATCGACTGTCACCAGGTTCGCGTGTTATGCTGCTGTCTCCAATACACAAATTAAGAAAAAGAACCAGAATCATAGAAAAAACTGAGCTTAAATAAAGCAGAATGTAAGAAGAAAAAATTGTATGAAAAGAAAAGAAAAATAATAGTTCCAAAAACAAGCGGACTGATGAACGATCGATTAGGTGGTACGTTTTGATCAGACGAAAATATTTAATAATTTAATTCTAAAGATTGACCGAGAAGTCGTGTTCGAGCGGTGAATGTGTAATTTATACAATGAGTACAGTGGTACGATGATTATGCGTACGCGCAATATTCGCAGAATCATTTTTGATACGCGAAACGAACGTTGGATGTTATGATTGCGTCCACGCGCGTACGCATTACATGTGAGAAAATATATATATATATATATATATATACACACACATATATATATATATATATATATATATATATGTAAATATGAATATGCGTTACACTTAATATATATATATTTCTCAAGTTCCACACATTCAAAAAGTCGTGACAAGATTCAGCAAACCACAAGTTTCTGCAAATATCCAGTAAAGGTCAAACATGATTAAAAGTTTTTATAATTGCGTGGTACATATTCGTGGATTGGGTAGTCCGTATCTGTGATAATTTTGCAGACATTTAATCCTCGACTTCTCATGCTTTTACCGCCTCGAGTATCAGTCGATACGAAACTACCCTTTATTATTGAGTCAACTATTTTCACTTACCGTACTTTGTCAAGGCATCTTGCACAAAAAGGAATCTTGCCAAAAATTCTAGACCAAACGACTTGTCAAAGTTCGGCAACTGTGAATGACCATGTTTTCTAACATAGACGTCAGCCCACACCAATTCGTTCATATTCATTACCAAATATAAGTGTGCAAGAAAGAATCAAACAATTTGTTTAAACCGTTTTAATCGATTTTGGAAAATGTATCTCTAACGAAAGCAATTGATTCTTTGTGCAAACCAATATTTGATATTTAATGTATATATATATATATAAAAGTTATATGTCAGTGCCACGGTGCAAACAATCATCGAATTGAATAACAGTCAATTATATGAAGACTCATTTGACGTTACTGAATAGGTAAAATTGCCCCAACCTCCCCATTCAACCATTAACGCGACAGTTTGAACGAAATCAAGGAAAGTTATGGATTCAACATACGTTTCTCTAAAATATCGAATTGCTTTGGTGGAACACACGTGTCTTCAGATTGAACAAACAACTGAGATCAGACAACTATTCTCGATGCATGTGAACATACATTTTGAGAGATGCTTCCTTCGTAAGAAAACATTTCTCAATGTTCGTCACAATATTCTCAATTGCGTTGCTGAATCTAAAGAAGCATATTAGACTTAATAATTTGTCAATTTTCGTTAAACAATGCCGTTTTAATTAAGCTCACTATTAACAGTATAATACGAATATTTCATAACATGCACATGCGCATGCCAGTCAAGATGCACGAGAAATTCCTACGATTACCAAAGCTGATAACTTGGCGAAGCTACTTTAAAATCAATGTACGTTTCGTTTCGACGCGACACAGGTCCTGTAGAAATTTCTCCATTATGCTATAGAAATAAATTACAACTCTTATTGATACACTTTTTTTGATTTCTCCTTAAAACTCACCTTTTAAAACTTGTGACATAATAATATTAACTTTGGAGCAACATTATTTCATTCACAATTGTAACATTATTATGTCATTTGTACTAAGAAAATATCAGAAAAAGGATACTAAAATACAACTTGTATAAATACAAGAAAAATTGAAAAATAACAAATTCAATGAGCATCTCGAACTTGTCAAGCTTTGGCAAAATGTACTTATTCATTTTGTAGTACGAATCAAATATACAGAGATGCTCAAAGAACTGAGAAATGCTACAATGTAACATGCAAGCATGCAAACTAAAATTTTTAATAAACACACATACAGTAAAAAATCTATTTGTACAGTAATAAATCAAATGTAACAGATAACAGGTAATATCGTTTTTAAATTAACATCATTGTATTTTCAAACATTTTCAACATTAAGTGCGAAAGTGTGACATACAAAGACATTACATTTTGTCTCTTTTCATTTTTTCAATATGATTTACTAATACCAAAATAAATTTCTACATCGGTAACCTATTTTAAAAAATAATATAATCAAACCTGCTAGATTTCTGTAAAATAGAAAATCCATTAAACTAAAGTCATGCAAAGTTAGCTACAAGTTTTGTCGAAAGCACATTGATGTGACATTGATGTGACATTGATAAAAAGTATAAAAAACATTTGTATTTAATAATATATTTGAATTTCATTTATAATATTGTAATGACTGACAAACTTGTAGCCAATATCGAAGCATCATGCACTATTGTTAAAAGTGAGCTACGGATTTACTATTAAATAGAAGTATTGTAAATATGCTGAGCTTAGGTACAGCATTCGTGTCCACCCTGCTGATCCACAAGAGTCCCTGTTTGTGCAAAGTTTTCTAAATTACAAACTTCATTACAATAACAAAAATAATTGAGAAGTCTAATACAAATCACTGAATTTCATAATTCCTTCAAACTATGGTTCGTTATAAGAAAAACTGAATTTATCAAATAAATCATCTTCATGCCAGTATTGTAAAATAATGTAAAATAATGTAAAATGTGCAAAAGACATTGCATCAATGAGCAAAAGTTTAATAAATGGTCCGAAAACAATGCACTCGCAGAACTTGATGGGTGTTACAAAAAAAAGATAAAAAAACAGATTAAGCAATCAGCCAATACCACGGTTTCAGTACGAAATATCAATACACCCATATCAATATCTTACTTTTGTATTGATTTGGATATATAGCAACCGATGTCTCCAATTCAAAAAGTATAGCTAGTATTTAGGCATCATTCAAAACTTACGATCCAATGGACAGTTCTTACTACTTTAACAGCACATATTTTTTGTCTTTCAAATGCAATGAAAAAAGGAACACAATTTCTATGTTTCGGATTGTCTTTTATCTCTTTTTCTGCGAATCACAGAATCCCTTCGCATGCAATTGGCCTGAAAAAGTCAGGAAAATAACATTAGATAAAGCACTAAAGTTTCACATTGTCTGTTGCGTACAAGCAACAAAGTTAATAAAGAAAATATAAATTTGACATTAAAATAATAAAGACAATCCAACATGTTCCCAAAAAGCATCTTCGGTGATGCTTTAGAAACCTTTTGAATCGGGAGGCGCTCGGTGCATCTATATCGTCATATATATATTTGATAATATATATGTATATGTAATATATAAATATGTATATATGTTGGTATATATAAAAACGTAGTGAGTTAAGGTAATATATAGAGAAGGTGAGGTTAGATACGTGGCTTAGGCTGAACGTATGCCGGTCTCCAAGGCTCCACCTACTGACTTGGATCAAATCGTCTTAGAAATGGTCCACTGCAAACATATTGACAGCCACAACTGTAGGCGCTATCCTCCGCTCAGTAATGTCATCACAGTGGTTATATATTTTTCTTTTCGCGTAAGTTACTACTAACAAATACCGGTTTCTTTTCTTAACCACTACGTCGCACGTCTTAACCTTAAATTGTAATGCTTAAATATATATATGTATATATAACATCAGAGATTCGTACTAAAGACTTTAAGAAAAAGAGAATAGTTGATATAAATGTAGAAAATTTCACTTATCAAATGCGACCATTGCATTTTAGTTACAATTAATCAACATTATTTAAATTTTTTGAATCTTTTTATTTAATCTTCAAATATTTTAATACATATCCTCTTGAGTTTAACTGCTCCATTTTACTGTAATGCATAAATGATTATAATGGCTTCCAGAGGTTTCTCTTAAGTCATTATTAATAATTTTTCTATTCATTATGAAATTTGTCTTAATGCAAAAATATATAACAGATACTATTCCTTCAGGCCAGCATCTATTCCCACTGCTCGTGACTCTAATGCATGGAAACAAAATGAATCCTATCATTTTAGTTCATTATGATGAATGTAGTTTCTTACTATATATGAAAAATTAAGTCTTGTACAAAGTTTGGCATATTATCATTTGCTCTACAATAATAACTTCCATTTACTTTTTCTTATGTATATTCAAAAACTGAATAATTTTGTATAATCTGAGTAAAACATACTGTGATTGGACAATGAACCTGTGTTAGAGCCACAAATAGTTTGAATAGACTCTGGCTTACTTAATATAAAATACATTTATTGTATTAAAATAATTTTTTTTTGGAAATGCAACATATATGTATTAATTTTACAATTATATTGTATATACATAATTTATAACAAAAGAGTAATTTATAAAATAATTATAAATGTCTTCTTTCCTGATTTTCTTATCTCAAGAAGAGTTACAGGCTAAGAAGTGTAAAAGGTCAAAAATAGAACTGATTTATAAAAGGTGCAATCTAACTAAAAACAAAGAGATTTTATTTCTATTAATTTGTTACACTTATTGTAATTTTGAAATCAATTGTGAGCAATATTCAGATTTCACACAATGTTTGCAAAATAAACGTTATTTGTATTCCGTTTCAGTAGCATTGTTTACTTTTGTTTGAAAAAAGATACACTATAAAATTCTATTTACGATGCAAAGTTGAAAAAGAAGATAACCTATTCTATGATAAGTTGTCTGTACGGTGGTCGCATACGTGCGTATTGAATAATATCAGAATTATATTCGAAGTAATGCTTCAAATTTTATTCAAATTATCTTATTTTGTCCGATTCTGAATTTGTGGATGAGGAAATTAGTTTCCGTCAGGACCAACTCTGGAGGCCATTTTGTATTTCTTGCACAAAACGCGGTATTGATTTATCTTTCGCTAGGGCGACAATTTTCGTTTTTATTATCACGATAAAACACGAATCCGACTTGAAATAACTGCATTTAAATATAAATCGTGCGTGCCGTCGTATGGTACGAATATATAACGAATATTTCCGAATATAAGCACTTTTTTTCTGTTCCTATGACAAGTACGATTTGCGAATTGAAAACACGGGGTAGTCGCAAAATTAGGCACTTGATTTTCGGATGTAGAGGTTCGTTTTATAGTATAGTTACCTTTTTTGTCGGTCATTATTGCTTTAAGTTCACACGTAAACTAGAAAAAATACACAATTCTTAATTAAATCACCGATTTTCAGTTTTAACACGGAGCAAAAGAGAACGACTTGTGACACTTGACAGACACTAGCGCTGTGTTATTGAGCGTGCCATACAGTACAATTTGCAGAACGATTTCCTTGCGTCAGAGTTTTCTCTAACGGAAGTGTAACGTCGTGAGCTGCGTTCGCTCTCTACTGGCCGTTTAAACAACTAAAAAAACATCTATAAAATATATAGTCATAGTAAGATAAAACAGATATCTTCCATTGCAATCTAGCCATGGTACTGGAAATAAACAGGAAAATTATCCATCTACGGTAACTAGTTCTTTTACAAATATTTATTATTAAAATATAAAATAATTAATTACTTAATAATACTAATCGATTGGTATCTATATTAACTCAAATAAATGCGATTTTGCGTTTTACGTTTTCGAACGTTATAACGCGTCATGAAGCTCTGACGAGTAGGTGGGTCGCAGCGGTGTGCGCAGAAATGCCTAGGCGTGGGCCTGCCTGGAGCCGTCGTCGATGCAGATCTTGGTAGTAGTAGAAAATACTAAAAAATAACGCAATAAAATTTGGTTTCTTTCAAAGTAATTGAAACGAATTAACTTTTATTTCCTTATATTTATTTATTTAAGAAAATCAATTAAAAGTGATTACAAATTACAATTTCTTTTAATCACTTTTAATAATATATTTTGTACAGGGTAGTCAATGCATCACGAAGAACAGGAACCTCTATGAACGTACTATATCCGAGTGCATGAGAGCATTAACAACTCAGCAAACTAAAAAATATAGAACCGTATTTCACAGTTCATAGATCTCTTTGTTTTCAGCCGAGCATATATATATATATATATATATAAAATTGTCTTTTCATTAAAAATTAATCGAAACAGATCGATATAATCTGCTTTGTTGGCCTTTGAGGCAAACTTGATTAAGTTAAAATCTATATTTAACCTTTCGTCAGCAATCTGGGTCGAAAATGACCCTCAATAAAAAGAAATTGGCGAGACAAAGACATTTGAAATATGATTGCTGGCGGAGGGTTAATGGCGGAAACGTGGTGTTTCGATTAATTTGTAATATTTTTAGTTTTAATACCCTCAATTATTAAACTCATTTCGTCATTTCATCTTGATTTATTTGTCTTATTGTATTTACAAATATTTGTAACGGTTTTTTAACGCAGTAATTTTACAAATAAATGTACACAAAATTAATTGTCTTGTCAAAACAGATAATATGATAATTGTAATATTAATGAAAATTATATGAATTATTTTTATTTTCTCATATTATTTTTTTTGTTTAACTATATTATTTTTATAGTCAAGTCTGATAATAAATCGAATTGATTTCTTTTTAATGTTTTACATTGTTTAATTCATAACTTTTCCTTATTGGCCGTTTAATATTGTTCTTGCGATAAAATGTTGTATATGGCGGTGTGTTAAACGTCGTTCCTGGTATTTCGTCGTCTGAATTCAATAATGGTGAGAACAATGAAGAAATCCTTGCGACTCTAGACAGAATAGATGACCCGCTGCTCTGTGAGTATCTACCGTAATATGCCGATACACTGTATTGTTGTAGTCGTTCCGAAATAGTAAGTTCATTCCTTGTGATTGACATTGCTATTTCATACGCTCTGTTTATTTGATTTGTGTAATTTATGGTATTGTATACCATCTAAAACAATAAAAATAATTAAGGGTAATCTACACCCCAACAAGATTGTAAGATGACACCCTATGGTCAAATGCACAGAAATTGTGAATGATTCGGAATTGTAATTCTCGCGATACATTTAGACTTATTGATCTTGTAGATACCCAAGTAGAAATACGACCATTATTTGGCAGGGCCATGGTCGGGCCACGGCACGGCCCAACCAGAAACTTGCCAAATTTCTACTAGGGTATCCATAGGGAACAGAAATGTTTAGTAGCTGTCTAGAGCTTGTTACAAGTAACAATCAAAAACGTTTAGTACATGTTGATTATAAAGCAAATAAAACATAGAAGATATCTTCTAAACCAACGAATGTCGTCCAGAGAGTGTTACATTACGGTTTAGTAGAAATTACGAATAATGTTCCATAGAGTGCTAATAAAATAAATAATTTGTGGTATTTTACTTGATATTAGGTAACTATCAAGTTTCAATTTTAAATATTACGGTTATAAGATATAATTTGAAATCTGGATCGTTAAATTTTACGATCCGGGTGGTTAAACTTGCAATCTGGATTGAAAAACGAATTACAATTAGGAGTTGCTGAATTCTGCGATCCAAGATCGCTCGCCTTGCAATCCAGATTGCTAGTACAGCAATCCTGTTCTCTCACTGTGGGATATATATTGGTTCTAAATTTTACTCTTCTGCTCAAAAACTTTGATTAATATTCGGTGGTATTAGATTACATAACTCTATTTTAATTATATATATTATTATTATTATTATTACCTTTTTCGGAAGACTCTCTCTTCGAGTGGCGATAAAAGATTTCAGATTTTTTGGACATAACCAGGAAACAACCGGACTTATGTCATCAGTAAAATAAATAACGTGATATTTTGTCTAGAATATAAAGACAATTATTGAACAAAATAATAATTATGTTATATGTGTTATATAAATATTTAAAAATATTCATAAATGAATTTATAATATTACTAAAGTATTGTAATGTCTCCCCGGAATTTATTCATAGAATATTAATAAGAATATTTTCCGAATAGTAATTCATGCACGAAATTGTATGATAGTTTAGATAATTTACAGGAACTATTGACGATTTCTTTAGTTGATAGTAGCTAAGTGTTTCCGGACTATCGCAAACCATAGCCGGCCACCATGGATACCCTGGATATCGCGCCCAAACGAGGCTCCCTGCATTATATTTGTTTTCAATCAGGTCGTCTCTTATACAAGTTCTGGGTACCTCTTCTCTTGTCTGACACGTTAAACCTGTAAAAAATTTACAATAAAAACAATACGTTTCGATATGTTTTTGTCCAATACAAATTTTATTTGTGATCGATCCTACCCTATTGCAAAAGTCCAGTAAAATCCGATGAAATCGGATAGTTTAAGTTCTATCTGCTAACAATTTTTTACTTGTTCTCGGATTGCATATACAATGCCCAATGATTCCACCTGGCATCATGCACTGTTAAAAATCTGGTGTCGGCCGGTGTTAAAATGGAGTTGATTTTGACACCGAAATGGAGTCCAATAAGGTCCACACAACTTGAGAAGTTACTTGAAAGAGTTAACACCGAACTGATTCATACTCGTAGTCCGGTTTATTTTTGTTTCTAAACAGGATTATTTTCAACACCGAAATCCTGCACTCCTCCCACCACATCATTCACACCGCACAATTTTTAACAGTGTAAAGAAAAAAAGAAAAACAGTTTTGCTGATTAAATAAAAAAAGTTTTGTTAATTCAACAAAATATTTTGTAGATTTAATGAAGTTTATTATCTCAACAAAAGATTTTGTTAACTTAACAAAATCTTTTATTGATTCAACAAAATGTTTTATTGATTCAACAAATCATTTTCTTAACTTTAAAACTTTTGTTGAATCAACAAAATGGTTTTCCGAATGTATTTTTTCTCCCCATGTGGGGTTCACTTAAAATTATGTGTGTATTTTTCATCTTGACACATATTATTCTATGAAAAACAACTCATGTATGTTTATAACCGCCATATATTAGCCAATATATTTTGAATATACATTTACTGTACTGACCCATATATGAAGGCGTCTATATGGTTAATATATTGCTATTATAAGAACAATTTTCTATAAGGTAAGCAGAAGCTTATTGTCAACACACACATGTTTCCGATACAACCCCAAGAATATCAGATTTGATAGAACTTTAGCAATAAGGTATTAAAAGTTATGCATATATGGCCCATGCAAATTCATAAATAAAGTAATTGGCCACATATGATATATAACTGAAGTATATATTATCCATATCTGAAGTATATCAGATCCATTTATGATGCATATACCCTGACAGCACAAAATATTTATGAAATCTTTGGTGAAAAAGATATGTACACCAAATGCATGAGAATTATTTTATTGTTTATTTAATATTGAATTTTATATAGAATTTTATGTATTTATTTTATACGATTTCATGTGGGTGAGCGTTTAATCCACGGAAGGGTTTTTTCCTTTTTAATTTTGTATATATTGTGCGTAACAGAAAATTAGATTATTTAGAAAGAAGAATGAATAGAAGAATGAATGTGTAGATAAAGTAAATTAGCTTCGTTGCCGAAGGCGAAATTTAATTATATTTGCTTATGATTCATGCGATAACTTTATTGAGAGAAAAATAATCAGAATTTAGGGAGAAATTAATTAAGATGGATATTTAGAAACTTATTCTTACTTTTTTTTAATAATCTGTGCAAATTTTAACGTACGGACATTTTAATATTTTAGTACTATGCAAGTTTATTTATGTATACTTATGTATATTTATGAAATATTCTGTTCTATTGAGGTATATTCATATACGAAACATGTACGATGCATATATGATCATATATGTTTCTTATATAGTCATGTGTAATTAATGACTTTTACGAAATAAAAGTTGTAACTTGACAGTTTACCTTCTAAATAGTGGCAAAACCATAATTCTGGTACTTCTGTCGGATCATGATAATCATCACAGTACCGCCATTTTAAGCAATTATTATTGCAGCACTGTATGTACACACCAACATCACGACGTTTTTCTAACCAGTTAAGTTTTTTTTTCCAATGCCACGCTTCATTTATCTGGGATAAAGGACTTGCAGAAACTAAAAATGTGCAGATAACATTAGTTAATGTAACTAATACGACACATTAACTTTTTTAATTTCGATCAATACCCTCACAGAACACGAATGCATTTTATTTAATGTATTTTTCAATTTTCTGTTCTGTTAGGGTACTCAATCTTAAGTAATCATACAAACTACAATCAGTACATATATTTTCCAATTACCTTTACAGAGATTTGCACATATTTTGCTGGAATTAAATTTCAGCATGTACTTGCGCTAAAATTGCGCAGCACATTTTGATATCTGAGTAGTTAATTTGTTTCCAAATGTCACTTTATCTCTAAAGGTATTCACAAGGTCAGATGAATATTAACTTGACGTCAATCAAATGTCAGCATGTTCATTAACGTTTAATTTTAATTTACTTGACGTTCATAAAGCTGGCATTCGAATGTTCATTCAAGTAACAACGAAACGCATTTTTGTACATTCAGTCGACATTCAAATATGTAGAATTAACGTTCATTTAGTTAATTTACAGTCAAAACATCACAATATAAATATTTATTAAACTATTCATTATTCATTTTATATAATGTTAAATAGTAATTAGTACAATATTCGTTTCGTTAAATATGTTTTGAAAGGAATTCAAAATTAAAAGATTCATTTCAACTTATATATCCCTAATAGCACATAATATTGCTAAAATATTAATTATAATATTGTAAAATACTATTTGTCCAACCGAAAAAACAAAATATTTACAAAATATTGTATAATATTTAATATTTATACAATATTTTATAAATATTAAAACATTGGACATTTAACATTTTATGGAAAAATATTTTAAAATATTATTCCCTAATAGCACATAGTTTAGAAATATTTATAATAATAATATAAATATCCTAAAAAAGATTTAACTAATACTAAAAGATTTTTATTAGAGCACTTAAAAATATTATTTATAAATTGTCAAGTGCTAAAAATTGTTTGTATACAATTCACCTTTTTTATAATATTTTAAATGCATCAAGCAAATCTTTTTTAACGTAAATTCAAAAATATTTAATTAATATCTAAAAATATTCTATTAATGTTTTATAAATATTATTTGGTATAGAATATTTTTGAAATGTCCATTTACAACATTGCACGAATATTATGTGCTATTAGTGATTATATTAATATTATGAACTACTTCTAGTAATAAATAATTATTTTGACAAAGCTTACAAATATTTGTTCTGCTTCTTTCATTCAATTCTACACTTGATACAGAGTCGGGTCCAACCAGTACACATCCACTATCATCTTCAACGAAAAGTTTTCGAGGTTCAATGGATACGTTTTTTCGATTTGGTGTTTTGAGAATTAGCTCAGTTTTCTTTATTTTGTTTTGCTTACGTATTTCTTTGGCGTTTGATTTTGGCGTTATACAAATAATTGTTCGATTTCGCAAAGTATACACCTTTAAAGTTAATGTAATTAAATTTAAGACAGTATTTTAGATTTCAGCATTGTAACTCTAATAGCGCAAAATATTCATTAAATGTTTTTTGACGGATGTTCCAAAAATATACTAATGTCCACACAAAATAATTTTCATAAAATATTCAGAACGTCTCTGAATATTAATTTAGTTTGTTATATTGAATTTTAAATCGTAGATTTTCGAATTTTCTGTACTTTTAAAAATATAATGTAAATGCTATAAAATCGATGAATTAAATTTCATTTTTACGCAAGTAAAATGAAATTTTGTTAGCACTTTAAAATATATAAATAACATTTTTAAATATTCTATTAATACTGGGGAAATATTCGTTTATATATGCGATGACTATTGTCTGATGCCGACGTTTGAATATTTTAATAAGTTTATTTGTGAATATTTTATAATATTTTTGTTATATTTGTATGCGTGAAGAATAATATTCTATAAATATGCTTCAAATACTTTGTGCTATTACGAAATAAACGTTGCCATAATATATTCCCGCGCATGAAAAAGTTATGAAACATTCGTTATTTTACCTCAACATCAGTACAATTTAATGCTTCATCAGCATTTTTATTAGAACGTTTATTTATGCTGTTTCTTTGCATTGCCGAAGAATAGATTTGAAATAAATAGATACTAAACTACGAAATGCCTAACTCGAAAATGATGGCGGTAATCACTACGTATCTCAAAGTTTATCTTTATCTGCTCAAGTTAAATACATCTTTAGCTCTATTATTAATATAAAATACTAGTTTCTAGTGTAACATTTGGTATTTAACATAAATTTCAATGATAAACAAATTATATAAAAAGTACTTCATTTTTCTTTTAATCAATAAAGATTTTATTTTGACTAAGTAGTTCTTTTTTAATCTTACAGTGCAACATAAGAAAACGGCGGCAAACACTTTTAAGGTGATTCGTCACTGGCCTGCGAAGTTCAAATCTTCAGATTCCCGCCAAAACCAGTTTTTCTTTTAGCATTTTCCATTGGGAAGGATCTGTGTTGTTCTGTGTTCTAGAACCGACCCAGAACCTACCCAAAACCAACTCAATTAGCGTTTTCCATTGGCTTATTTCAAATAATGACAGATAATTGAGTTGGTTCTAGGTAGGTCCTGTATCGGTTCTAGAACACAGATCCTCCAAATGGAAAACGCTATTTAATTACGTGACTCGCCACTGAAGTTCAAAATTTCTTATTCCCGCCAAAATCGATTTTTCTTTAATTATGTAAGTATGAATTAATATTATTCAGCAAAACTACTTCATTTAAATCTTTGTAGTATTTGAAAGATTTTAAATCGATTTTGAACTGTATTAACTATTTTTTTAATGCGTGATCACTAAAAGCGTTTATTTTTCGTTATTTCATGTTTCAAAAATC
>JABFOW010000053.1:0-18268 GCA_022817725.1 Archaeoteleia sp. ZL-2020 | reverse complement strand
TAAATACAAATGTTGTAATACACATATGATTAAGATGTATTAATTCATGTAATAGAGAGAAAAACTTCAAACTTCAAGTAAATTTGCATTACGATAAGTAATCTTTAATTACCAAAAGTATCATATATAATATATACACTTTTGCATAAATATAAAATTTGACTTACTCGAACAATACATTTAATATTTTGTGTACTTGTATTAGGCTTTTGTATAATGTGTATGAATACATCAAGGATTGTTTTTTCAAACTACTTTACAAAATAAGTATATAAATACCAACCCAATTAACACATCCTCATTCCTTGCATTTCTATAGAATATTCTCACAAGAGGCTAGAATATTTTATGAATATTCGAGTGGCACTAATCGAAATATTCTAAGAATATTTTCAGAATGTTCTATGAATATTCTTGGAATGTTCTATAATTATTCTAAGAATATGAACATTTGTATCATTTGAATATTTATAGAATATTCTGGCATCTTGTGAAAATATTCTATAAATATTCAATTTAGAATATTCTCAGAATATTCTTAGAATAAACTGTGCTATCTGGGAAATAACTTTTATACTATAAATAGAAACTTTAGTGATTAAATAAAAACAATGTGGAGCAAACAGTGCTTTCAGACTTGTCAATTGTAATATATAAAAATTAATTAATTTTTTATAAACTTGGTAAAGATCAAATATTAGGCTGTAACACTTTTTTTAAAATCTTACAAATACATATAATCAATAGTCAAATGAACAAAATTTGTATTGTTGTCAAAATAATTTTAGAATAATTAGGTTAATCACACCATGAAGCATGATATAAATACATTATTTTGCAGCTGAGGAACCATTCTGTATATATATGAAGAGATAGTAATGAATTACAGTAATATAAATTAATGATGGGTATTGCTTAAGTTTGCTATTTATATATTTTATCAATGAAATTTTCATGTCATATTGATAAGCAAATACAAACGAAAAAGGGACCAAACATTAATTTCCACACTACTGTACAAATTCAATTATTTTATCATATTACACCAAAAAATAATGATAAATTTTGAAATATGTATGAAAATACATTTATAAATGAAAATCCTATTTCTATCTGAAGAGTTATTGTATACATTTGGTAAACAGTTTACAATTTTATTATTACGATATAGATGTCTGCTGAAACTAAACAAAAACGATAAAAACAGTAGCAAAATCACGAAAAGTAATTATTAAATATAAGGGAGATTTTGTAAAGTAACGAATTTTAGCATCAAAATGATCCCAACAAACGAAAACCAATTCAGATCAATACAACTAATGGAAACGCTATCGCGTTTCGTAAAAGTTTTCGATATAAAGCATGCCAATGTTATCGGTTATAACCAATATTGGTTGTGACTAGTGATGTAGAATGACTAGTCATATTTGATTTTGTCACATGACCGTCACATGACCGTCACATGACCGTCACTGATAGTCACATTATCCCCTCCACTCGTCTGTATGTGAAATGACCGTCATTTTTGTAACTGGTCACGTGACTGCTACAAAATATGACTCTTTTTGAAACATGTTATAATCGAAGGTGCAAATGTTTAAACATTGTCAATGTAATTTTTCATTTACATCATGTAATTTTTCATTTACACAATTATTCATAAACATTTTGTATATTGTACGCGTTGTTAAGAAAATGCTTATAATTTATTTATTTATTTATTTATTATAATTTTAAGAATTATATAACTTTTTTATTTATTTTTATCAGAATTTCGATGAAAAATTTTGAAAATTTTATTTTTGTCAATTTTACTGGAAGCACGTTTATATAGAAACAGGGTGAAAACGATTCTTTCACAAGAACATTTCCACCAGGGTAGAAATTAAATGTACTAAAACTTATAAAATTCTTTTGCAAATATTTTGTAATAAAACTTGTTATGTACATACAATATTATGTTTTCTGAAAAATCTTAGATTCGCAATATAATTAAAACCCATTTCTTTTAGCGGAATGAATCCAACCAAACGTGCTGAATGATATTTCGGTAGCAGCTGAAGTACAAGGTAAATTAAAAATTTCGGTTGCAATTATGCTCAAGACTGTAGATTTACAGGTACTTTTCCACCATAACGATAGAGAGACTATAGAAATTGATTTCTGAATAATCTTCTGACTCCAGAAACCGTCAATAACGCTAAATTCAGCGAATTCTCGTAACACTGTATCAGATATTCTCGAAATATTCTCGTAACTGAAATCTTCGTATTCATATATGATCATACAATGACGATTATTACAATGATTTTACTTCTATAAATAAATAGATATAAAATAATAAATAATTTTTTTACGGTCATTAGGAAATGTTCGGTCGAATTAATTTGATCTATTTGACAGTCAAATGACGTCAAAATGATCACAGTTTCTTCAGTCACGTGACCTTCATGTGACTGTCACATGACGGTAATATGACCTTATGTGTGACCAACCTACATCACTATTTGTGACCTATAAAAGTTTACATATTTTAATGGGTTTCAATTGGTTGGTGTCTAGAAGTAATTTTTTAATCTGGCAGGACCAATAACTTTACACTAAGATATATCGTTATGAACCAATGTATTTTATATATTGGCATTCACCGATATGCGTGTAGGGATTATAAACGGTTAATGCCAAATATAGAAAATATTGGTTTAAAACGATATATCTTAGTTCAAAGTTATTGGTCCTGCCAGATTACAAAATTACTAATAGAGACCAGCCATTTGAGACTCATTAAAAGATATGTATACTTTTATAGTTCACAACGAATATTGGTTATAACCGATAACATTGTCATGCTTTATATCGGACATTTTTAAGAAACGCGATTCCTTTTCCATCAGTTGCATTGGTATAAATTGGTTCTTGTTTGCTGGGTAGTTATAATACTAAAATTACATTAGAATCGAAAATATATATGATGCTAAATTTACTTTACTAAAAATTACTGTCGATAAAATTTTTAAAATTTTATTATTTTATTTTTAAAATTTTTGTCGATTTTTGACACGTCAAATAATTACAACAAAACGAACGTAGTCGCCACGCATTCAAAAAACAATGAATATACTTCAAATTTGATTTAAAATCTTTTAAACGCCACAAAGAATGGAATCGTACATTTTCATGGAAAAATATTAATTCAAAGTCGCGTAATTAAAGAAAAACTGGTTTTGGCGGGAATCTGAATATTTGAACTTCGCAGGCCATTGACGAATCACCTTAACTCAAATGCTAAAGAAATTTAATATTATGAAGGCAGTCAATGATTTGATATAATATAATATAAACATTTATAAATCAATCATTAGGACAATCAATATGTTAATTTATACCGTAACTCTGAAAAATACGCGACCGAAAAGAATATTATTGACAAACAAAGGCTTATTTTTTAATATGTACGTAGCATATATGAGAAACTAATGTTTACACTTGCGTATCATATACATCTAATAAGGTGGGGCAGCTAAAAGAGAGGGAAAAATGGGCATTGGATTTAGTAATTTTTTGAAAAAAGTATTCTCTCTGAAAAAATAATATACTCATTGACTATTCAGAGACTCTATTTTTTTACCAATACACTTATGTGTTATCGCGTGCTTCTTACTATTGCGTTGGGTATGTCGTGTCTCTTCGTTCCTCGCACATACTGCGTATCAGAAACGTATGGTCATGATTTTCAACGCTTTAGCGCAGTTAAGGCTTTAACAGATGTTTCATTGATGGTCGAAAAGTCATTTTCAAACCAATATATATAATACGGTGTGGAGGGACCTTTTTAAAACATATTTAAAATTAATTAAAATCTTTAATATTGTATGAAAATAATGTAACGCTGAATACAAAAATATCTAAAATGATTCAAATTGTTATTACAAATGACAAAACTAGTATAAGCATAGGTCAAATACGTATAAAATTAATCTGAAATTATATAAAACTTCTGCATATTCGTGTCATAGATGTAAATTTGTTTATGACAAACATTGACATTTATATAAATTTGTAGAAAACTTCTAAAAAGAGATAAAGTTTTTACATATTATGATGAAATAATATGCAGTCACGCGTCTCTTTCTACCTCGTGGGAATAATGCATCTCTTTCTTTCTCTCACATAGTAAGAACAGAGAAACACAGAGAAACTTGTGGACTTCCAACGCATTGTCTCTGTAAAATCATAGACAGATGTTTTATTGATAAAAAATATATAAAAAGGCCTGTATAAGCCGGTATATATCATATATATCATAGTGTGGAGGGACCTTTTTAAAACTGATTTCAAATTAATAATGATTCAAGATCATAATAAAATAATGTAACGCTAAATATAAAAATGTCAAAATTCATAGAAATTCTTATAATAGACTTGTACAAATATCTGTAAAATGTGCAAAAATTATAAAAAACCTAGTATATTCATGTGAAAATTGGTATAGTATATATATGTAAAATATCTAAAATTCATACAAAATCTTGCATATTCATATAAACATATTACATTATTAAATTATTAAAATGGAATTAAAATTATTCGAACAAAATATTAGTGCTAAATGAAAAAAATGTTGGAAAATTTGAATAAAATGACGTTAAATACATAAAAATTGATTAAAATGCGTAATAATCGTATAAACGTACAGAAACTTACGAGATTTGTAACGCAAAAGTAAACGCGATTTGTGTAATGTTGTTATGCTATTAATTTGTCGTGAACTTTCACTTTGGAATTTGTGCTGACTGTGTATAATCTAATGTTATGAACATGATCGTCAATTGTGATATGTGTTAATTAATTGTGCAGTGAAAAAACAAAAAATTGTAATGTTTTGTACTGAATAATAAATATCTTGTAAATAATTTTTAATTTCCCAAATCTTTATTGATATAAATTCCCAATGCCATGTATTTTTTATGTTCTTCCAGCTACATAACCTGTAGTAATATTATATAATATTACTTCATTAATAATCCTGGAATTTTCCAGTAATATGTCTAGTATATCACAATTAATATTCCAAGAATATTATTCTTAGCGGAAATATAACATACCTGAAATATACCTATAATATTATTGAACATTATTTAATATTTCTAAACCATATTCTTATAATATTATATGTATATAATAGGGTTATTGTCCGCTAGTTGTAGATGCGCTGGAGTAAGCGCCACTTACTTTTAAATTATTCTATGTTCCGGAGCATCCTAGTTACCTAACAGCACATAATATTGTTAAAATATTAGGAGAATATTTTAAAATATTATTTGTTCAACTATGAAGCAGCACCACTACTTACTACACACTATGAAGCACATGTATGTACATTACGTTTCTAAGTGTGGTGCGCACAGATACCCCGCCGACAGCTCACGGGATAAGTAGTGGTTATCCCAGCAACTTGAATTCATCGGCTCGCGTAAATAAGGTTCTATGGTAATTGTTAAATATGGTCGGAAAAGTAAGAATGTGCATACGTGTTACAGGCACATTTATTTGTCAGTAGATGCAAAGAAACAACATGATTATTATAAAAGTAGTGAAAGATGTCCCAAAATTCAACTTAAGGAGTACGCCACCCCAGCGGTTCAAAAATCGGTTTTTGTTTTTTGCATTTTCCCAAAGCATACCGATTTTCAAATATATACCGAAAATCGTAAAACTAAAAAGTGTTATGGCCATAAATATTATAAAAGTATGATCTTTTCAATAAAAAATAATGCACAGAAGATAAACAGTCTCTTCAGAAAAAGATTTTAATTTCACATTTTAAACCTCGCAATGTGATTTAAAATCATCTTCAGACTCATTTTTTTCGAAACCACGTTTTTAGCTCGCATTAGTGATACTTTGAATACCGTTCGATAGATTTTGGCAAAATTTTAGCGTTTTTTTTTAGAGTTTGTGAATTAAATTGTATATTATGAACTTGAAAAATGCTATTATTGCTACAATTTTTTCAATTTCAAATAATCATACGTCGTACGAGAGAGACTACATTCAGTTATTCGTAATAAAAACATTACATCAATTGAGCGCATAGTTTACTCATATAAAATGCATAAAAATGTGATGTCTTATCACTGTCAAGATAATGTAACCGCTGAATAATAGGATAAATATTATGTTTATAATGATATTAGTCATCAAGTACCATTAATTAACAGACTTTCAGAGTCAGCTATATGTTATATTAACACAATTACATGGTTGGAAATTTTAAGAAAATATAAATCATGCATTTATAAAGCTTTGTCGCTGAAATTAATAATTTAAAAACACTAGTGTTTACATACAAAACAAAATAAACACATAAAACATAATTGATTTGTTAAATGCCAATTTCATGTTTTTATTCATACTTCTGTAAAATTGTTACATACCAAAATCATATGCTTATTGTTAAAAAGCATATAGTTATGCCAGTATAGCTTTAGTTATAAATAACTGAAAATATGTATAATGACGTTCTGTCTTCTTTAATGATTTAATAGAGTTGACAAATAAATTAGACGCTCTAATTTATTTAAAAGTATGTAGAATTTCCTGTTACAAATTTTTATAGAAATATTAATTACAGTATTTAAGCAGAGGACATTACATATCATAGATTCTATATTTTGTGTAACGTTAATAAAACATTGATGAACTTTAATGTATAGATAGTGCAGAAAAATCAAACTCTGATGTTTTTCCACACGTAGATGCCTGCGATGTTGACGTTTTAACAATACCCAATCTAGAATACGAAACATCCATAAACGTATGTATTACGAAAAACACATCACTTTAACCCCCCCTTTTCTAATATTACAAATGATGCTTCGACATAAAAGTTTTATGAAAAATTACATGTGTAACAAAATTCATGGTTATATATTACTAACGGTGGAAAGCTTCTTTTCTTGACGATCGTCTTCTTCTTTACCCTAAAAAAACATTCTTGATTATATAACAAGTAACTAATTTAACTTATATATTATTTTGTTTTTCCCACAAAACGCAAACTAATTAAAGTCAACAAAATATTTTACGTTTCAAAATATATATTGTGAAATAATTAACATTTAAGAATATTTTCACAGAATATAATTTTTACCTTTTTTTGCGTTTTTCCCGTATGTAACATGTATATGTACTTGTCAACATAATCATTATTCTTAAGATTGTCAGCGTCTGTATGTATCTCCAATAATTCTTTAAAAAACGTCAGTCTGAAAAATATTAATTATTTATACGAGTACACTGAGAGAAGTGTTACGGTATAATTTACCAATATATTGGCAAACTGGGGATATACTCTAAAAATGAATAATTTTTACCAAGTATTTTGTAAATGTTACCATATATATGGTAAAATGTATAAAATACTTGGTAAAATTTACAAAAATACTTAAAATTATAGGTAAAAATACAAGCTTGGTAAAAATTATTCATTTTTCGAGTATATCCCCAGTTTGCCAATATATTGGTAATTTATACCGTAACACTTCTCTCAGTGTATATGTTGTTTTTAATTTTTAATGTAATAGCTAATTACGGTCGAAATTTCAGTTTAATTTGCATTAAACTTACAAGTGCTTTCTTTCCCGTGGTGAAATAGATTTAACGAATATCTCTAATATATCTAAAAATTGGATATTTTGTTCTCCAGACAGTGCATATTTTATCCCTTCATCGTGTATCTTTCTTATAAGCTCGTAATCCTCTTTTGCGTTTAATTTAAGCATACAAGAGAAACTGTCGGCAACTTTCTAAAAAAAAAATCTTTTTATCAGTGCCAAAATTAATACTTCACATTTCTCTGTGAATGGTTGTCATAGTAAGGTTATAGGTAATTTATTTGGATTGTAAAAAACATTGTAAAAAAGATTGTAAAAAAGAATGTTTAATAAGCATAACATTTTTACAATAAGTTTATTAAAACAAACACAATAAAAATAAAAAAAATATAAGATTATAAATTTTAATAAGTATAAATGTTACAATCATATATAATGAGAAAACATAATGTTACAGTGATGGATTACCAAGTAGGCAAACATAGACTATAGTCCGAAGCACTGTATTTTTGGAACTAATTTTCATCAATATATTATTTAAACAAACTTTAAATTAATCCCGAATTATAATTTATGTATAATATAAATTAAAAGATTTAAATTCAGTACGCTGTGTTACAAATGGGTTAAATACAACTATAGGTTAAAATATCATTTTTCCAAATTATTATTATTTATTTCTCAACAGTTCCATTCTAAAAACAAAATTATGATTTAAATATAGAGGCCACTACAGCGGTTGCAAAATTGCGTTGTCTTCCGTCGTTGTAAAGTTTTAAGGGGGTGTTACAGCCGATTGCAAACATACGTTACCGACCTTATAAGCTGTAACCAATTTTGCTCAATATAAATATTTCTGTGATTATGAGATGCAAAAAAAGGAGTCATCTCAAATCTTTCATTTCATACGAATCCTATGAAACTAACAACACACGATTTGAAAGATTAGAATTATCGTAAAATTGGAACTCGTTTTCATGCATAAAAATGACGGCATATTCACACCTGGAAAACGAGATCCAATTTTACGATAATTTTAAACTTTCGAATCGTTTGCTCTTTGTTTCATAGGATTAGTATGTAATAAATGATTTGATATGACTCTTTTTTTGCCATTTATAACCGCAGAACTGTTTATAACAATTAAAATAGTGAAAAACTATTGATCGGTACTGCAGAAAGGCGTTTCATGCTATTAACTTCAATTTTTATTCTAAAAATATTCGTTTTTAATTTCTAAACGAAACTTATAGTGTAATAATCTCTTCTTAGGATTCATAAAACAATGCGTATACATGCGGAAAATAACTTATAGGCGGTCTGCACGCCCTGTGAGTTGCGCTTTTCAAACTTGTATATCCTCGTGAATTTTTCAGTTTTCGAACAAACCACTCAAGGTCTTATTCTATACACTTGAATCTATCGAATAATGTAAACATATGTTTTAAATCTTTTAAATTAAAAAATGTCTGCGCTTCTAGTCCGAGGAGCTCCCTCCCTTAACTAAATACAACACAAAAATTCATTAATAAAAATGCGTTATACCTACCTTCGTTTCTTCCTGATTTTCGAATTCTTGAATATCTAATGCTTCCGCATATACGAGGAACAAAGTGTCCAAAAGCTTAATGGATGTGACAATTTTATCTGCCATAAGCTTATCAATCGTCTCACCAATCACTTTATCATAAAATTCGCCAAATTTATGGTAGTGCTTAGCGACTAGTTTAAATGGATAAATGTCACCATTTTGAATTACCATCTTACAATATGCATGTAAAAGGTTACATGCGTGCAATATCATGTAGTTCTTGCTATCTGTGAGTCGGAAAGAGAAAACAGAAGATCGCAAATTATTTATTTTATTAATCAGAATTTGTATAATATATGTTTCTTAATTTAATAATAGCACTTACCTCCTTCAAATTCAACGAACACATATGTTTCTAAAAAGTCTTTAAGCAACGTCTTGTGTTCCTCGTCTATTACATAAAATGATGGTAAACATATTTCATCTTTCTCTTGTGACTCATCAGCTCCTTCTGGTATAAATTGATACGCGAGCAATAGATCACATGAAGCTTTGTATGCTAATTCTAGTATTTCGTATTCATAAATCTGTTTCGAAAATGTCATGTAATGAATATTATTTATATTTTACACAATTACCCGACAAAAATCGGAACGATGCTGCAACGTTACGGATCTCGTAGGATTTGGAATAAAACTGGAACATTCAACTGTTCGGATCATTATAAAAGATTGCACAAAATTATCAATAAATGACGTACGTAAGACCTCAAATCGTCCTAAAATCTTAGATTCTGCACTTTTGTTAAAAACGCGACATTTTGAATGCCAAACTTTACCTATTTTTGCATGAAGCGGAAATGTTGCGCAATTTTACGATGCATTGAACATTAAATAATTGTTTGAACAATCACGAATATTCTTAATGTTTTTCGAATTAAGGTGGAATACCACCACGGTGACGAATTTTCTTAAAGTTTGAGGTTTTAAGATTATTCTCTAAAAGTTTTATTTAAATTAGACCAAAAGTAAGGATATTAAAGAACCTTTTGTGGTACATGTCTATTACACTAGCACCGGTTTCAAATCGGTAGCAAAACTAAATGCGGTTTTATCAAAACTACTTTCTCGAAGATAGCTCTGCAAAAAACTATAAATCAAACTTACTGAGAAAATATAGGGTGGTACGCATGTGTTCTTTATGAGGAGTCTAATAAAAAGTCTAATTTATCAACTTTGTTATAATATATTTAAACCAAAAACTGTTTAAATACTCTTTAAAGTATGTAGTACCACAATATTATAAAAGATTTTGAAAAGGATTCATAGTTTATTCCGAAAACAAATTTGCAGAAACTTCTCTCATTTTCGGCCTGTCACCATGATATTCCCCCTTAAATTATATATTTATTTTTGATGGTTTTTTACCTTATCACCGTTAAGCAAAATGTATTTCATAAAGTACATGAATTTTGATAAAGCACTCATTATTTGTTTTCTCTCATTAATCACGTCTTCAGGGTTTGCCAACAAATCCATATTTGCCAGTGTACAATTCTTCCATAAGAGAGACATTACGCAGGCACGTATATAGTACTCGATGATGTATGGAGAAAGATCGTCTACCAAGTAACTGTAATCAGTTCTAATAGAAGGAATTAATTAATATGAAATATATGATATATACATGAATATATAAATGTTGAGATGTTATAAAAATGGTGATTATGTGTATTAATCATGAATATATCAAAATATTTTTTAATACTTTAAAATGTACAAATAATATTTTAAAATATTCTACTAATATTCGGAAAATGTATGTATTAATATTCTGAGAATATTTTATGTTGTGACCATTTTGATATTTTAGTAATATTATAAGTTTATTTATTATTATTTATGGTATATTTTTTGCTTGAAAAATAGTATTCTACACATACTTTCTGAAATGGCGAAGCACCAGAGAAAATCCTTCCAAGAGAATATCCCAACTTAACCACCTGTTCAGATCATGAAAGGCATAAAGTTATGACAGTCGTTTCAGTGAGCCCAGAAAACCTTCGAATTTTTCTTCTGAAATATGTTCATTCGGCGTGAGACTTAAGTCGTACGCGCCATAAAAGTTTGTATATGAACGTACAAGATTTTCGATAAGAGTGCGGCGTTTGTCAATACACCTGAAATATCACAACTTAATCAGCCAACAATTCATGCCAGGCCAAAATTGAATGACGGTAGGTATGAGTGGTGTGTTCCGAATTTTCAAAATTTTGTATGCTTTAGTTAGATATCAGTTTTTGTTTTTTTACTGAAAAATTGTAATCTACAGAGCAGAGAACAGTAACATTTTATAGCTCTTGAAAGAATCTTTATTTTGATATTAGCACGTAAATATACTTTAAAAAATTTTGATTCTTTCCCAAAAAGTACAAAATATCATTTTTTTAAAACGTCAAAAGACCATTTCTAACTAATTTTACAAAAATATGTTATAGATGTTTTACGGCAAAATGTTTTCTCTCAATATTAGCGAAGTTTAAAGACATGGGGTCAGAATGGTTTATTTAAAAAAAATTATAATTTCTGAGTTTAAGAAGTATTAAACCTAATGAAAAAACTGTTAAGTAAAAATCTACCAACATTGATAAAATTCATTGTAATAAGCTTGTCAAACATTATCTGGTATAATGCGTATTTTCTATTTGGGAAAAAATTCAATATGGGATTGGTGAATAAATATGAAATACATTTTTACTATTAAATGATGCTTACACGAATATTTCCGCAGGAAAACTCAAAATCTATTTGGTTACCGGTTACTGTATTTCTCTATTTTGCGTACATGAGAACAAAATAAACAAATAATGTGCTATAATTAAATATTACATTTGTTTCAATGAACCCATTTAAACTTCACCATAAAACGTTGCCAACATCGAGAAAAAAGATAATAATATGACATATATATTGCATATAACCAATTTAAATTGGTGCATAGTATTGTCACTTATTTTATTTATTATTGTTCATAATTATTTATACATTGAGAAAGACCCAAAATTGAGGTAGAAACGTTTATGTAATATCCAGGGTTGGAATAAATCATGATTTTTTTGATTTAAATAAAAAAAAATATAATTTTGTAATTGTCTACTTAAATTTTGTCATTAATATTAAAGAACAAGTTTTTTATTTATAAATAATATAATAATATAATAATATAATATTAAGAATCTAAATTTCAAGAAAAAATATCTAAAAAAATGTGTAACAATATATAAAATATCAATTTCTTACTCCGTATAATCATACATGTCAATTTAATTTAATAATATACATATATTAATTTTGTATATTAACATATAATTATTTAAATATATTCAATATTTCAATACGATATATAATTCCTATATCAATTTTTTTTCAAAATATATAATGAATTTAATTTATTATAATATAATAAATTGTTTTTTATAAAATAAAATTGAATTGTTTGGATTCGTGCATTGTGATATCAGAAATAAACACGGAATGGAAAAAGCTGCAAAACTTGTCTTTTGTATAAAGAATTGAATAATTGAATTCTTTAGTGTTAATAAATTTTTTCTATATTATTATGAAGTTATAAATATAAAAACGGTATATACGGGAAATGTGAATGAAAATATAAACATTAAATGTTTCAATGTCAGAATACAGAAGCATTTAATAGATAAACAGTTATTAGAAAGTAAATTATATATTTAAAAATACATGAATTTTGATAAAGCACTCATTATTTGTTTTCTCTCATTAATCATATCTTTAGTGTTTGGGTTCCAATTTACTTTCATCTACAAATAATATACACTGGGGCAAATTTGTTCTAATAGGTAAAGGACTTATCAAATTGCCTTTGGAATTCAAAAAGCATTCATAAGTAACAATCATATTCTACAATGTTGCGCTTGCTGGATTCATTTGCTATTGGCTACTTATTTTATTATTTCATGGAGTACAAACGCATGATATGGTTATGTTTAAAAAGCAACTACGTAATGTCACCTATTTCTTCCATTCTATGCTTGATATATATAAATATATCTCCATTGCAAAATATGGTGATCTTCAATGCTACAATAATAGTTTATTGAATAGTTCGTTAACATTGTTTAAAACATATCTTTGAAATGTTAATGCACATGTTTTCTAATCTGGCTATGATTAAATATATATCACCAAATAAATTGATTATATTTTGTATGTACAACAGTTAAAGAACTGTCCCAAAAAAAGATCTATCTCATTTGTGTATAAGAGTTTAAGTAATTGCATAAATTATAGTTTTAATTATTGTCTGTTGATCTACATACACTATGTAGCAAAAATTCACAACTTTAAAACACCTCAACCTATATATATGAAATTGAATGTTCTCGTAATACCTGCAAATGTAGAAAGTAATCGAAAAGCTCTTTTTTTCATCATATTCGGCATTTATCTGTGCTGTTAATACATCAGTTGATGAATATATGGTTTGAAAAGAAAACTTTTTCCCATCACATCCACAGCAGTCGATGAAATATCGAATCAACATAAAGTAAGACTTCTCTTTCAGATTCATATTTCTTAATCCACTCATTGACAATAACCTGTGTTAGTAATTGTTCAGAATTATTAATACATTTATAAAAACGCAATTTATTAGATTCCCTTGAAGAAAAAAACATCTTACTACTGAGATTAATATCGGCGAAATTTAGCGGGAAAATATGGTGAAATCAGCTTTGCACATTTTCTGTGTGCCAAGAAGTGATGCCAACCGTGGTGTAATCGTACTACGCGTGGTACGAAAATGGCGTCCGTAGAACGTTTTCCGTATCACGCCTTGCTATACGGATATAATGACTATTAAGCAAACAAAATGACTTCAATGATGTTTTAGGAGTATTAATAGTAATAATTGAGCATAACTGTATAAGATAATGAGTATTTTATGTCATTTTATGTAAATATATGAGTTTAAGTTTAAAAAATATTTACCGCCTACAAAAGTGAAGTAGATGCGGTAGAAATGGAATGCGTTTATTGCCGATCTGAGAATGTACAACTAAAAAATGCATAATTGTGCAAATTTGAACGCGGAATTTTGCAAATTACGTGAGAAGCGGGCTATATAGGGTTGTGGAAATGTTTAAAACCTTAATAAAAATTCGAAAACTCAAAGCAATACTGAAGCACATTTCCCAAAACACGCTTTAAATAACTATCTTCAATTTCATTGCGGAATTTTGCAAATTCCGTGTGATGCGGGGTATATCCGGATGTGGAAATATTTAAAACCTTAATGAAAATTCGAAAAATCAAAGTGATACTGAAGCACATCGCCCAAAACACGCTATAACACTGACAACACATAATATTGATAAAATATTGATAAAATATTTTAAAATATTTTAAAATATTATTGTAAAATATTATTTGTGCAGATACCTTCGTATTCTCATTATTTATTTATATTTATTTATTTGTTATACTGAAGATGACTCCAGAATTGCGAGTTGAAACGTCTATTATTTATATATTTTAATTTCCTTGTATTTATAATTTAATGTTGTTTATTTTAAACGATTTATCATATATTTATTTTGATTGCTTTGTAATGTAATTTTGTTTAATTGATTATGTTTTGTTTACCTCCGAAAGTATTTATTGATTTTAAAATTTTTTTGTATACTTTGACCTTTTAAAATTTTATATACATTTTGCCAACAAAGACTGTATTATTATCTATTATTTGTCCAATCGAAAAAACATTTACAAAATATTTATAAAATATTGTATAATATTATATTAAATCTAATATTCATAAAATATTGTATGAATACTTAAAACTGTGGACATTTAATATTATTTGGAAGAATATTTTAAAATATTATCTGCTGTTAGGGAAATAACCACCTCGAATTTTATCACGGAATTGGCAAAATTCCGTGAGATGCGGGGTATATCGGGTTGTGGAAATGGTTAAAACCATAATGAAAATTCGAAAAATCAAAGCGATACTGAAGCATATCTCCGAAAACACGCTTTAAATAACCACGTCGAATTTCATCTCAGAATTGTGGAAATTCCGTGAGATGCGGGGTATATCGGGTTGTGGAAATGTTTAAAACCTTAATAAAAATACTAAAATTCGAGATATCAAAGCGATACCGAAGCACTCGAAGAACTCGAATTTCATTGCGATGAAATTCGAGGTGTTTATTTGAACGCGTGTTTTGGGAGATGAGCTTCGGTATCGCTTTGTTATCTCGAATTTTAGTATTTTCATTAAGGTTTTAAACATTTCCATAACCCAATATACATCGCATCTCAAGGAATTTGCAAAATTCCGCAATGAAATTTGAGTAGGTTATTTAAAGCGTGCTTTGGGAGATGTGCTTCAGTATCGTTTTGATTTTTCGAATTTTCATTACAGTTTTAAATATTTCCACAACCTGATATTCCTCGCATCTCACTGAATTTGCAAAATTTCGCGAAGAAATTCAAGGTGGTTATTCAAATCGTCTTTTGGGAGATGTGCTTCAGTATGGGTTTGCTTTTTCGAATTTTCATTTAGGTTTTAAACATTTCCTTAATGCTATATCTAATAAAAGAATCTTAGAATGTTTATAGTTATCATTTATGTTTATGTTTATGTTAATATATGTTTATGTTTATAATTCATCTGGGATCTTATTCTGAGTTGCCCACGAACGCGTTCGTGAGAAAAATTGTTCGTGAGAAAATATGGCATCACTGTAATATGAATATAATTCAGTATGTATGTTTTCCATCTGTTTGTTTACCATTTATATATTAACTGTAAACATCTTTATTATTATTTATTTATATAAAATATACCGCATTATTTTCATATTAGTGTTTCCATATTTTCTCACGCATACGTTCGTGAGCGACTCAGAATAAGGTTCCTCAACTAAAATATAAACATTCGTCTTTCAGATCAGGAGGGCTATTATTGAAATTTCTTGAGTGTCAGAACTGGCAACCTTGTAAAACAGGCGTATCCTATAGCATTTTCGATTGGTTGCTCTGAATATGCTCTAAGAGTGCTCTGCATTGACGATACATCCTCTGCCACAGAGAGACTGTTAAATATAGCAGCTTTCTTCATGAAAACATGCCATGTATACATTAGTGGGATATCGCCTTTAATTCATAAGTGGGCTATAAGGCCAACGCACACGCATTTCGGTAAGCGGTAAACAGCTATCAGCTAACGGTACGTATGCGCATTAGACGAAGGAAATTACCCTAGGAAATTCCAAGGCCAAACTACGCATGCTGGGTTTCGTCTATCGCGCATCCGTACCGTCAGCTGACAGCTGTTTACCGCTTACCGAAATGCTTGTGCGTTGGCCTATAGTCGTTACGCTATAAATATATGTTTATTGTATTCGTTTTTAGGTTATTATTATTTATTATTTTTATTATTGTTTTTAAGTAATAATATATTGGGCGATATGTACCCTAATAGCACAGAATATTTTTAAATATTCTAAATAAATGTTCCAGAAATATGGAAATGTCCGCCCTAAAAAATGTTCATAAAATATTTTTATTTTTTACCCAAATATATAGAAATATTTTTGGTTAATTAAATTGAAGAAAGATATTTCTGAATATTTTTAATTTTTTTAAATACGTTTTTCTTAACGTATTTCTTAACATTTTAAAATATACAAATAATACTTATAAATATTCTAATATTAATCCGAACATATTTTTAAAAAATATTATCTGAATATTTAATGTTGCGGAGTAATATTGTAAAATACTTCATTAATATTTTGGAATATTCATGGAATATTTTAATATTCGAAAAATAATATTAGATAAATATTTCTTCAATATTCTGTATTATTAGGGATAGAATGGTCTATATATTGCTCATATATCATTTTGCAAGTAACGTATGATGTATGCAAGTGAAGCACTTACCACTCCTCTCCAATTTTATATATATAAACTATATTATCCGTTTGACCAACTGCAATTTTTGTCGAGTCTGAAGAAAAGGCGATGCCTTTAACAATATAACTTTTTTTGCCATTCTGTAACATTGTCATTATACGATTATATTTTCATAATCAAACAAATTTTATTATTGTTATTGCATTTTGCACTTTATTTTATAATCTCACCTTTCCTTCAACAGGCTTTGTTGAAAATTTGTCTCTTCTAACTCCATTTTCATCAAAGAGGTAAATGGATCGATCGGACGAGGCAATAGCTAGCTTCAAATTATTTGGGGACCATGCTATACTGATGATTTTATTTTCACAATCCTGAGTTATTAAAAGAGTAGAATTAAAGTACACATTATTTGTCACTCTCTTTAGGTAAAACCCGTGTTAGCGATATTCATAATTTAATTAAATGAAAACCTTTGATCTCTTACTTTTAAGCCTATTTTTTATTCAGTCAATAAAACGTTAATAATTGCGATTATTTGCAAAATGAAAAGAATAAATTACATACATTTTATTTATAGCACCTAATCTAGAAATGTATATAAAATAATCAAATCTATGAATTACTTAGTTTCCGTCATAATTAATATAAGACAACTTTTTTAGATTACTTTAGGTTTGATGTGATTTTGCAATCATTGCATTAAAATGAGTCCTCATATTCCTATGTTCTTGACACAGACAGTATACAGAAACTTTATAACACAAACATAGTAGCATCATTGCGCAAACCAGTTTGTGGTGTAGATATTCCGTATTGCAATAATGTTTTCGCAATTATCGCAGCGTCATTGTGCAAACTTGTTTGTATTATAAAGGTTTCACAATTATAGTAGCATCATTGTGCAATCATATTTGTATAATTAAAAAACGTGTAATAGCTATATTTATTCAATGATTGCAACAACAATACATAAATATGTTTAAAATGTCCTATTCCGGATACAAAATTTATTCGTAATAATTATAAACTAAAGTGTATCCCGAACGTTCTTGTAACGTTGTGGATTTTAATCATTTACCTGTGATTGATTTCTTAAAGTCTTTGAAGATGTTTTGACATTTCAGAAAAAATTACATATAATTTTATAAATTTTTCAT
>JABFOW010000052.1:0-18333 GCA_022817725.1 Archaeoteleia sp. ZL-2020 | reverse complement strand
ATCCGATAGAGATTTTTTTGGCCAATTTTAAGGTCAAAGTAAAGTCAATTATTCATAATTTTCAAACTCTTCAACAGGCTATAGATTTTGCTTTTAATATGTAGCATACTCAACTGCCTTTGCTATAATTTGAATGAGATTGCCTAAGTCTTTCCTTGCTGCTCTCCTCGCAATGACGTAGTTTTATGGGATTTTAAAGGTATCGTTTTCTTATCTTAGTCAAACTGGAGTTATATAATTCAGAACTGCGGCACTTAACCTATATTCTTATCATATTTTTGTACATCTTTTTGCATCTCAGCTTTCTCATATTTACCAGGTCGTAAATTAAGTTTATCAAATTTTTCAATTATTTTATCTTTCATACTAGCAAGATTTTCAGGTTTTAATGCGGCTTTGCCAGTCCATGGGTTATTTGTTGCATTAACATAATATAAAGCAGATAACCCAGAAGATTGATTTTTATCAAACTGATTGCTCAAACCGCTAAAAACAACATTGCCAACTATTGTGTTAAGATTATCTTGACGTTTTATTTTTGATAGCAGGTCTTGATCAAACTCGGCTACAGTATCTATCATATTCTTGATAATTCCTTTCCTGTCATTAGCTCTGTCATCCTCTGCAGCTTTTTTCCCAAAGCATTGCTCTGCTATACCTTCGCCAATTTTAATGACAGCATTTCGCGCTTCTGAATCCAGCTTCATTATAGAATCAAGGTTTTTCTCTAAGCCATGTTGCACTGCAAAAGCGTATGCATCGATTACATTTTCAGTGCCATTAGCATTAAATTTGTCTCCACTTTGTTCTACATAATCTGCCATGCATTGTAGTAAGAGATGTTTGTCTGTGTTGCCTACATTCGTCTCTAAGGCTTTCAGTAAATGATTTTTGCTATTCAATGATATTTGACTGATAGTAGCTTCTAGAGTTTTTTCGATCGGCTCTAAGCTTTCTTTTGCATCTTCATAAATGCCGTCATCTTCTTCTATACTGTTGTCTAGAGGAAGTGTGGTGTTAATTAGTGATATTTCTTCTCCATTATTAAATTTATTATTTAATTTGGTAAATTCCTCGAAGCTCTTTTTGATTATCGATGTTTTGGTAGTTTTGCGCTTTATTTCATTTGCTAAACCACTTGCAAAGTCTTCAATTAATCTATCAGATCTATCTTCTTTGAGTTTTTCAGAACCTTGATAATTAAATTTTGCAACCAACATGCCTTTGGTATTTTTTAGCATTTCTTCTGATATCTTCAAGTCACCTAAATCTGCATCTGTGATGTTTAACAAAGAGCCTTCGGCAAGCCTCACATTTGTCAAATCTACTCCTTGCAGTTTCATGCCAGATAAATCTAATTCTTTAAACTCTCCGATAAATTTTACTTCTTCTAGTATTACTTTCTCACCCATGGCTTTTAGTTCTTTAAAAGCTTGAGAAGTAAGCTCTATATTGCGACATATGATCTTTGAAACAGAGGCATTATCTTCTATCTTGAGATCTGACAGTTTACCGCCGATAAACTCTAGCTCTTGGATTTTTGTGCCTTTATTACACTCGAATTTCCTAAAGTTATAGCCTTCGAATTTCACACCTTCTAAACTCGAATCTGTAAATTTTATATTATTTACTAAATTCCCAGTAGTCTTAAATTGCATGTTTTCGAGCGTACTACTTTGAAATTCGGTATCGAAAAAAACGGCTTTGTCTGATTTTCCGTTCTTTAACTTGCTTGATACGATGTGAGATTTGTCAAAGATAACATTTGCAAAATGAGGTTCAATAAACGTTGCATTATGTATGGAAATATCGCGCATATTGCAATTTTTAAACTTATAGTTTAATTCTTGACCCTTCGGAAAATAGATATTCTCTATGTCTATTTCATGATATTTGGCATCTAGGTTTTTTTGACCTATTGCGTTCATCAACAATTTTTTGGCATTTTCTATGTTTTTTGTATCATTATTCTCAAATGCCGCCTGAAACACTGGGAGATCCTCTGATGCAACAGTTATGTGATTTCCATAAATACCATTGCTTACAACTCTAGAGACCGCAGCACCTGCTATCCCCAGCATATTTGTATCAGTTACAATAGTGGAAAATGCAGCCCAGCCTGTCTTTGCCATGTCAACAAAACCCATAGGCTGATTCAAATCATCAGGCAATTGCGCAGATGTATTCCTTAAAATCGTGGGCAGAGAAGATATACTCTGAGTGAAAATGTCAACAGCGTTATCTATAGTGATACAGGATGTAATGACTTTCATAGCCGCAACATCCTTTATTTCGCGGAGTATTTCCTTAACTGCAGCTTTATTATCTACTATCAATTTTTTTATTTCTGGATCTTGCTCTATAGACTCTAAGAAATCTGCTGCATCTGCTGTAATTTTTTTCATATTCAGTTGCTCTTTAGCAGTTTCCTCTAAAAGAGGCTTGCTTAAATCCAAAAGCTTTGCAAATGACTCTGAGTTTTTAACAAATGTTCCATCTAAGATTTTTTCTATCGAAACTTTAGCCAAAACTTTATCAATCGGAGAACCTTTTTCTAAATTCGCAACCTCTAAGCCAATTTTTACAGCCTTTTCTATATCGGCTTTGTTTGAATCGACAAACTCACGTAGTGCAGTACTCCGAAGTAAATCAGCCGCACCTCCAGCAACTTCCGCAAGATTTAATTTCTCTCCATCTTTTGGTAAAGCAGACATTGTCTTATCAAGAGTTTTTGCAAAATCTTCATCAGCAAAAAGTGTTTCTAAAGATTTTGTAATAATATCTAATGGTAATTTATGTAGTCTCTCATCGCCTTGATTAAGAACAATATTCCCCGCAATCGGCGTTAGCAATTTTCCATTTTCCTTGAAGAACTGCCTCAGATCTTGATTGTCTGCTAAAATCTTAGTGCCAACCTGCGCAAGATTTACAAATTCTTGCTTATTAAGATGGTTTAAGAATTTTTCTGCGTTTTGTGTATCCTTCAACGTGTGTGTTAAGATATCCAAAACATCAGGGTGGCAAGCGGCCATCTCCATTGCTTCTTTTACAGGGGGAACATTTTCAGCTATCCCCTTGGCTATATTTGTTATAACCTGTGGATTTTCTTGAATAAATTTTTTCAGTGTTTCGTTGTTATTGATGATCCCGACGCCCTTTTCTGCCCAGACAAATAGGCCATCATTATTAAGCGATTTCACAAGGCCGTGAACTTTTTCTATATCTTCTAAAAATAGGCCAGAATGTTTTAATAAGTCTTCGCTGATGCCATATGGCTCCAACATCTTCTTAGCTTCTGGTGTATTACCAAACTCAGAAATGAGCTTGCCAACCTCTCCATGATGATCTTTGAAGAATTTTTTCATCTTATCGCTCTTGCAGCATAGCTTTAATAGTTTCTCAGCGATTGCCATGTCATTGCGTCCAGGATGTATAGCATCTTTTGCAATTTCAATAAAATCTTTATAATTTTCTTGATCGGCAAGCAGCTCAAGGACAGCATATGCACCACCTTTAAGTGCTTTGCGTTGTTCTTGTGTAAACTGCCCAAACGTTACAGCAAGCGATCCTAAAGCTTCTCTATTTTTTTTGTTTTTTAAGAACGCTTTAATTGAGTCATTTGATAAGACGGCCTCTAACTTTGCTTCGCCAATTTTTTCATCAGATAGAGAGTTACCAAATTTTATTAACTCATGTACTGTTCCAGGGTTTTTTATTGCAAACCAGAGAACTTCAAAGAACATCATAATGGCTGTGCCGATTGATTTCCGGGTGTCTCCCCTCTCACGCTCATCATAAAAGCTTGCAAGCTTTTGAAGAAGGCTTGTTACAGTATCTTGATGTACTATAAATAAATTATTTAGGGCTTTTTGCTCTGCATTGGTCAACTTTACTGCTGCTTGAGATTCTGGTTGTATTCCTTCTCGCATCTATGTGCACCTCACACTCTCGTAATTTCATTATATAAGTGCTATTATGTTCTGCTCAGATTTTTTTTGCAATAAATTCTTTATAAACTCAGCACTTCACAGATGGGCAGCTGTGCAACGCATGCTTATCCAGGAAAACACTATTATAAGTTTTATGCTTTAGGTGGACAGAATTTTCACGTCTTCAGCTCCAGCAAAGTGAATTAATGTGCTTGGTGTTATAATGTCTAGAGAAAAACCCTACTGCGTAGTTCTGCCGCAGTACTTATGTCTTGTTGTATAGTGAGGAGATTGCAGAACATATTGCATAGCAATATTGTGAATTTTATCTACAAATATTGGGGCTTTTGTATTGAGAGTGATATTGTATTTTCCATCGTCCATAACTTTAGGCGTTGCAACAAGCAGCACTTCTAAATCATATAGATCTATGTTCATTATCTCAGCAATAAATTCAAGATCTGTCTTATTTATCACAGAATCAAACTTGTCTAATTGCAATACTAGGAATACGATTTTTTCATTTTCCAAATTTTGCAATACTCTAAAATTGACAAGGTTGCGATATGGCACAGGTGCAAGCGAATAACTATGGTGCCCAGAAAACCCTATGAGACCAGAAGGCACAAGCAGATGATGATTTTGATGTGAGATGCGCTCATCTAAGCCGCTTTGCATAAAAGCAGCAACGCCTGTGCTTTCATTAAAAATTTTCTTTACCGCCATATTCGCCATAATCTAGAACCCAAATATTATAATTGAAAAGCATTGAGCATTTTTTTCCCTGTCTCTGTGTGTGCTGCATAAATTCTTGTACCCAAATCAAGCGTTTTTTGTGTATTCGCTAGATTATTATGCAATGTGATCATATCCACCTGAGTTCTTCTTTGTAGCGATGTACTCGCTTCTTCTGTATTTGATTTTGCTTGTGTTTTAGCTGCTTCTATTTGCTTCAAAATCAGGCCAAAATTTGAGCTCACATTATTCAATCCGCCTGTAGCAGAATCTGCAAGCTGCTGAGATCTATTCATGAGTTCGCTGTACTGCCCTCTATCGTAAGTTAATCTTGAATTTATTTGCAAATTGTCTGCTTTAAGTGCATAATGAGCAGCCGCAACAAGTTCTCGAATACTGATATTTGAGGCATCGAATGTAACTTTAAATTTCATATCAGTTGCGTTATATGAGATTGCTGGCGTAATGTCGCCTGCATAATATGTTGCAGACATCAGATCATCATATAATACGCCATTCTCAGCAGATATGATGTTTGGGCTATCAAGAGTGATAATAGGCTTTGCGTCAGTCCTTGTGCCGCCAAAGATGTATCCACTCCCATCATTATGCTCAGAATTTAATATGGAAGTGAGGCGCACAAGCATCTCTTTGATTTGTTGCATTCTGAGTTCTGGGCGATATTTATCGCTATCCAAAGATTTGTTCGAAATAATATTAGAGAGATCTGCTGCAATTTGCACCATACTGTCAACCTCTGAGTGAAAATCAAGGACTTTGTTTGATAGCAATGCTAGCGAGTCTTGATGTTTCTCACTTTGACTTTCTTGTGCCTGCAAACGCAGTATGTCAGATAATTCATCACCACTTAGCTCATGCCAACCAGAAATTGGTCTAGAGCCTTTGATGCCTGAAAGGCTAGCCTGTTCAGAATCATCCTTCACACTTTTGAAAGAATTTGCGAAACGCAGTGCTGTGCTTGCGTCACTTCCACCTATAGTAGTCATAAAAAATCTCCTGTTTAATTTTCATTAACGTTCACACTGAGCGCGCAATCCAATGCTTATGCATTGGTAATATAGTATTTTCCATTTACGTTAATAGGCACTACGCACCTGCTCTATTAACCACTTTCAAGAAGTTATCAACTGTTTCCCACGCTTTTTGAGTCGCGGATAATTGATAACTAAAAGTCCGTGATGCCTCCATGATATCCATCATCTCTTCTGCTTTCTTTATACCGCTTGTTCTTGCTACCTCTTGGCGCAGGCCATCAACATTTTCTTTCTCTGTTTTTGCGCTGATGATGAAATCCCTAGTCTCTTGCGCAACTGATAACACGATATGTTGTGAATATTGCGTTATATTTCCAATCCAATTACTTTGACCAGTGCTTTGTGTAAAAACTTGGCTCGACTCCATTGCGGATATCATATCGTTTGCGTTGCTGTTATCACCCCTGCCGACTGTATACAGCGGCATAGAGCTTATAGGCGTTGTATCTTCTGGATATTCCCTGAATTTTTGCAATTTCCCAGTAGAAAAAAGTCTATAGTTTTTTGAAATATCGTCTCGAACTTTCATGTTAAGTGCCGCATTTCTTTGTGTATGCCACGCACTACTGTCTTTATCACTTCTGACAAATACATCGTTCAGGCCAAAAAATTCGTTAAACTTAATACCTGTTAATTCATTATCATTCGCAGTCTTACCAGAGATACTGCTGATTGACTGGTCTATGACGAAATGCCAATCATGATTGTTCGATTTGAATGATAATGAACCTAATTTAGTCAGCTCATTATCGGCAATCTGAACACCACCTGTATCCAATAAGCTTACAAGTAATGGGGCTCTATCGAGGAGTGGTGGCAATAGCCTTGCTGTATCTCCTGGTTTGACGCCTAAAAGACTGGTGGGGCCGCTCATGCTATCAACAGAAAATGTCATATTTTTAAAGCCGCTAGTGCCTGTGTTATAGGATGTCGGATCTTCAATCTTATATGTTAATTTCCGTGTGATGGAGTTTGATCCATCACCAACTTCTACATCCATTGAAATTTCATAGGGGTACGAACCAGCAGTTGGCGTAAATGCAAATCCAAGTGCACCATTTGTTGCTTGTTTCGTGCCTTTTTTTGATGCGTATGAGTTGATTGCGGCTGGAATGACAATTTTATTTCCAGCAGAATCCTTCACTTCGCAATTTTTTGTCCGCACGGATAAATCTAACAGGCCGTAATTAGTTAACTCTAAATCTAAATTAAATTGGACGCCAGGCTGCATCTGCTCTGATTTCGAAATAAGTTTGATATCAGATAGACCGCCTAAATTTATCCGATTCCTTTTTGATAATTCATCTGAATACTGATTTACAGCAGCAATAATATCCTGTACGCGCGCCTTTCCAACACCAAGACCAAAGTCTAGCTTGTTAAAATCTAAAGTCAGTGGTGGGATAAATTCTTCTCCATCACTTTGCTGAATTTTGATAGGCTGGCCGCCAGAGTCTAATAATGCAATTGTTACTTGGCCAGAAACACCAAGCTCTGTGTCATACGATGTTGTCCGTGTGGCTGTCAATTCACGCGCTGGCAGATAGCTTGTGCCTGCATTATGCGCTGTATTCAGGCTTGTTTGTAGTTGTGATGCTAACTGGTCGAGCATGTTTAAAATATCTGGGATGTTTTTGTGTATCATCTCAATTTTTGAAGCTATCGACCCTTGAGTTAAATAATTTTCTACATCAGCACTTTTGCCACCAGTGACGATTGTGGTCGGCAACGCACCGAAGCCATTTAACGCAACTTGTTTTAGTAAAAGGGGCGGGAATTGCTTATCATTTTTGATTGAGTAAACAGATGAAACGCCTGGGTAATAAAAACGGTAAGTCATACCTAGATCAAACAGCTCCACCTCATTTTGTGTTGTTTTGAGCATAGCAGATGGCAGCCCATTGCGATCTTTATATGTAGTAATCGGTATATACTGCGACAGTTGATGAAATTTATCATTTATATCATTTTGCAGATTAGCGCGTAGTACGTCATCTTGTGTCACAAGCATATTGTAACGCAGATCAGCGATACTTTTAATAAGGCCATTAGCCTGTGTGATATCGTTTGATATATTTTGATTTAGTTCAAAGCTGATGTAATAAAGGCTGGATGCTTTTTGTGATACAGTCGCTGCGGCATTTTTTAAAGTATCAACTGTACTTTTTCTCAAATCTTGATTTGATAGATCTCTCGTTGACTTCAATGCCTCATATATCTGATTCATGAGGTTTTGAACTCCGTCTTCCCTGTCTGGCTTACTGATTATAGACTCTATATGATTCTCATATTTATCAGCTTTGAGCTCGAGATTGCTAGCCTTAGCACTAGCACTCAAGACACTACTGCGCAAAAATTCGTCAACCTTCACACTAGCTTTTGTGATAATGTATTTGGCGTCGTAGTATACATCATCCGTTTGGACTTTGAGCTGATTAATTTTGTTGGCTACATCAATATTGCGTTGACCTACTTCAAGCTTTTTGCTTGTTATATCCGACGTCTGGCTAAGATGTAAATCTGCTCCTATTGGCATAATGACCTGCTAATTAACCTAAAAATATAACTAAAATCAAACACTTTCATCCATAACAAGATGTAAGTTTCCTGCTCTATTTCGTACATGTCGACCCCTAACTTTGTAATTAGGATTTTGTGGCCCATGTTCTTTTATGGCGAGTTGAATCGCCTCTATCACTTTCTTATTAACGTAGGACTTGCTATTTAATGCTGCTGAGACCTTTTTCATAGAGTCATTCATCTTTGTAGCAAGCTGTTTTAACAAAGCACATCTTTCTTTCGAAATATGATCGAATAGCTCATTTCGTTGTATGAGCTGTTCTAAAATAGGGGCTTGTGAGTCCAAAAATCTTAAGACTCCACGTTTATTTTCTTGTGTTTTTGCAAGATCATTAATTTTGTTATTTAACAAATATTCATACTCAATATCTAACAAGTTGATCAGGTGGCACATAGCGCGCTCAATCATTTGATCATTAACTATGTTTTCTTGTGTCATATATATAATACCAAATATTAATTTCGACTATTAGGAGCATATCCCACAGTGCGCTCTTGCTGTTCTATCAATTGCTTCTCAATTTGCTCTCTCAGTACCCCGCGACCCTCTGCGATGCATTCACTCATTACATCTAAAAATATACCGCTCACAAAATTTTCCATAGCTGGGTCAGCTTCGTTACCTTTATTATTTTCATGTGCTTGCTTCAAAAGTAATTTTAAAAAAGCCTTATCTAATGCTTTCGCTGCATCACTAATATCTTCCCTTGTCGGTTGGTTGTGGCTGTCGAGCATGTTTTGTACTGAACCAAATTCTATACTCACATTCTACCTCACTTCTATCGTAGCTTGTATTGCTCTTGCCTGTTGCATCGTCCTAAGTATCGCAATTAAATCTTGTGTTTTTACAGCAAGTGCATTTAAGCCTTTCACTAAATCACTAAGATTCGCCGCATCTTTAAGTACAGCAAATTTAGTGCCAGGTATTGGTACTTCAGTATCTTTTTTTCCACTTATTAAGCGTAATAATGTTTGTTCTTCATCTTCGACCTTGACGATTAGGTTTCCTTGAGAGATTGCAACAGGGCTGACTTTAACATTCTCGCTTATAACAATTGTGCCACTTGCTTCATCGATGACAATTTTTGCTACGCTTTCTGGGTTGACGATCACATTTTCGATATCTGCAAGCAAGCCAACGACATTTTGGTCGTAATTATTGGGGACTTTTAAACTTACGGTTCCTGGGTCTATTGCTGCTGCGACTTCATCTCCTATAGCGCCATTTATAGTAGTTGCAATAGTTCTCGCTGTTGTTATATCTGGATTTTTGAGTGCAATCCTAACAACCTCCAAAGAATTTAGAGAGAAGTCTAATTCACGTTCTACGATGCCACCATTATCAACATAGCCAGAAGTTGGGACAAATTTTGCTTTGGCAGCGGCAGTGTCAGCATCAGTTGGGGAGCCTATACTCAATAATCCTTGCGCAACAGCATATACATTACCGTCTGCGCCAAGCAATGGAGTTGCAACTAAAGTACCGCCCCTTAGACTTCTAGAGTCGCCAAGAGTGCTGATGTTAACTGATATACGACTCCCAGTTCTTGCAAATGCAGGCAGATTTGCAGTGACCATAACTGCCGCTATATTTTTAGTTTTTAAATTTGCGCCACGTGTATTAATTCCAAGTTTCTCGAGAAAATCTACAAAACCCTTTTCTGTAAAGACAGAATTTCTAAGATTATCGCCAGTTCCGTTCAGTCCAACAACCAGCCCATAGCCGACAAGTACGTTTTCTCTTATACCTTCAAAAGCAACTATATCTTTTATTCTTGCTGCGTTTGCGCTACTAGCAGCCACAAACATATGGGCAAGAAAAAGGGCCTTAAATAGTACACTGCGTTTGGACATATTCTTCTTTGTAACAACCTTAAATGGTGAGTAATCTCCATCTTATGCATCATTTGAAAAAATGATCAAGCGCAACTTACAAAAATAAGTTGTAAAAAATTATAATTAATATGCTATGCCATATATGTAAGGAGTGAAGTGTATGTTGCAGTGCACAGCCAGGCATTGTGTGTGATGTTTAATTGCAATAAAAATAATTTCTTAGTTTCTTTTATGAATAAAATATGAAAAACAATTGAATTAAGCTTTTATATGAATAAAGAATTAGGATCGAATGTATTTTAAAAACACTAAAGCTGTTATCTCTGCGTAAGCGGAGATACTAGAAAATCTGCAGCAGAGGTGGTTCGAGCGACATTTAGAGTGACTTGAGATTTTAATTTGTATTTTCGTAACAAATATTTCAATGAGGTTAAGATGGCTGGTGGTGTTGTTGATTTTATAAAAGGCGTGGTAAAGAGTACAACTGGGTTTGATGCATATGGATATATAAAAGCTGCCATTGAAGATAAGAATGTTGAGGAGGTAAAAAATTTACTACTTCAATATAACGCAGATGAATTAAAAGAGGCATTTCAAAAGCGAGAAGATGGTGACAGCTTGCTGGATCATGCACTTTATAGTTTAAATAGTGTTATGATTATCACAATTCTTAGGAGTGGATATGCTGATATACATTCGAGGCATCCATATACAGGTTATAATGCTTTGGCGCATTTAGCGTCTTCTGAGACTATTGATTTCGAGGTTTTTTTGTCGCTTGCGGATAAGCTTAAAGAGGAAGATTATTTAGCACTTTGCGATTTACGTGATGCGGATAAAGTGATTGCCACATTACTCAAATCTCGAGCTGCAGAAAGTTCATTTGCTCCTCATAAACAACAGATGTTGACTCGTGTGTTAGAGGAAGATGAAGAATTTGGCCCAAATTATAAAGCAGCAAAATTATTACTTGAAAAAGATAAAAGTTTATTTTTGCAACAGCATCATATCAACGAAATGGCGGATGTTGTATCTAAATCTTACGATCGTGATAAAGGTGAAGATGTACTGCAATTGATTAATGTTTTACTAAAAAATAATTTGGAGAATATTGAGAAAAATGAGCTGCAAGATGTCAGCAAGTCACTTATAGAATTATTATCAAATTTCGAGGATATAGCCGCACCATTATCTATGATTTTGAGGAGAGATATTGTAAAGCCATTTATATCCATTAAAGATTACTACACGCTATTTACTGCGCTCTTGCTGGATAAAGATAATCCGAAGCAGTCGCTTGAATATGCATCCGTCGTAATGGCACATTGTTTCTGGCGAAATAAACTTCATCATAAAGAGAATGATGTGAAACTATCAAAAGAGCAGATTGAAGCATTTTATGAAAAAGCAATAAAAAATCGAGATAATAAGGATGTCGTGAAAAGCGCAATACGCGCAGGGGCCATAGATGAAAACATGACATTTACTGATAAAAGCCTTGTTCATTTCATGACTGGGATGTTTGATAAAGAAACTTCTCTGTTGAACGCTGCTCTCGAGCAAAAAAAGCCAAAACTTCTATATGAATTAATTAGGGAGAAAAATTTTCAGATTCCATCGGAAAAAGGGAGATTGGGCAAGTTCATAGAGGAAATTTCTAGAGCTCCAGATGATATATTTTCGGATATTTATGAGGAATTGAAGAAGAAAAATTTTATAAATGATGATTTTTCGACTGCTTTGAAAATCTCTTGTGCAAAATAAAAATTACTCGAAGCAGAGTATGTTATTATCGAAATTTCCAGATGATGGAAAATTCAAGAGTATGCTTGAGGGTGCTGGTCAGATAGATCTGCTGGATGTATATAAAAGTGGGAATTTAAAGTATATACAACACATTTCTGCGCTTAAATTAGACACGAAGATAATAAATACTGCTGATAAAAATGGAAATACTGTGTTGCATATGGCGGCAGCCCACGGCAATGCCTCTGAAATAGATGTAGCTTTTGGAATTACGAATAATCTGCATCAAACAAACAGCAATGGTATGACCCCACTAATGCTGCTCTGTGGAGCCAAAGATATTGCCCCAGAACTTGCGATCAAAACAGCCGAAGCTTTGTTTAATGTTAAGGGTGGCGCAACAGGTGATTCTGTAGGATTCGATTGGAAAAAAGAAAAGCAGGCGTCAAAAACACCACATGTCTTGCTTGCATATTTCGCTGGCAAGCCCAAAGATTTTTTGAAACTTTTATTAGAAAAGGAGCCTAGTGTCGCTCGGGAATTATTTAAAGCCGCAGCTTATAATGGGGATATGGGGACACTAGAATTCCTCATGCAAGACTATAGAAGCGAATATGATGCGCTACAAACATCTTCAAAAGAGCCAAAGCCGCTTAGTATTCTCTTGGAACATGTACATATTGCTGTTGCTTCGGAGTTTATAGAAAAATCAGGCTTGGAAAAACTAGATACACAACTCTTGTTTGATGCTTGTGCTTTGCAAAAAGAAGAGAATGATAGATTGGAGATTTTTCAAGAATTACTGGAGAAATGTGAGGACATAAATGGAACTGTGCTAAAGCGAGTCCTTCCTGAACATAAAGATTTGTATGTTGGCACAACAATTCTAGCACATTCCATTTTGAAAGGTGATATTGAAATATTTAACGCATTGCTAGAATCCGAAAGTATAGATATCAATAAAGGCACAAAAAGTGCTGGTGATAAGATACTGGCATTTTCGCCACTTGAGCTCGCCTATAAAACTTCATCAAAAGAGATGATGAAGGCTTTCTTGGAGCGAAAAGATATAGACATCAGCAAGAAGGTTGGTGGCAAAAGTATGGCTGCAATATTTATATAATGACCCTAATTTAGCAGATGCAGATTTAGGAGACAGGATCACAGAGTTAGCATGCAGCAAGTCAACGAAACTGACGCAAGATGACAAAAATGAGTTATTGCGCCTTAGCTGCAGGCACGGAATGCTGGCTAACTTCAAACAACTCGCAAAAGTTGCTGATGTTAATGTTGTTGATGAACTTGGGTGTAATTTACTTTCTATTACCGCCAGCAGTTTTGATAAAAAGAAGAAGGTTGCATATGGAAAAATAATTGAAGAATTATTAAATGGAGGGCTGGACTGCACTAAACTAGATAAATATGGGCAAAGTGCGGAGCACTATATAGCGGCACATGGTGATCTCGAAGCAGTCGAGCTTTTGTGTAAAAAGGATGAAAAGGGTAATAAGGGTAATATTCAGCCAGATGATGCTAGACTTTTTATGGCTATGTATAGTGGTGGTAATAAGGCTGTAATAGAATACTTAAAGGAAGAACTTAACAAAATTGACATTAAAGCCAGAGATCAAGGGGGCAACAGCGTTCTTCATTATGTTGCGGCCTCATTTGAAGATGGTGGAGTCGATACTTTAAAAGAATTATTAGAGAAAGGTGCGGATTGTAATGCTCAAAATCAATTAGGTATGACACCGCTTATGCTTGCTATTATCAGTAATGATATTGGAAAAGTTAGGGTGTTGCTGGAGCATCCAGAGATTAATCCTAATTCAGTTGATATGTATGGAAATACCGCGCTTATGGCCGCATGTGCACTTGGGAACAGCCATAAAGAGATCATCGCTGAGTTGTTAAAAGATAGGAGGGTTAATATAAATTACCTTAATAAAAAGAGTGAAAGCGCACTTGCACTTGCTGCTGTAAGCGGTGCAGAAGAGCTGGATCTTGAAAAAGTAAAAGCTAAGGTAGGCGGCACAAAAGAGGTAAATTCTGAAAAAACCAAAGAAGCAGAGGCAGGTCGTCGTGAAATTATGGAGGCCCTGATTGATAGCGGTGCTGATCCTTTATTCGGCAGCAATAGTCCTGACTTCAAGATTCAGATGCTATTTTCTGTTTTGAAATACAGTTTATTTTATGTGGCAAATAAATTTGCCTTAGCCTTTAGCCCTTTCTTACAAAGAGGGGCAGAATTCGCGATGGAGTGGAATTTTGCAAGTGATGTTGCTGATAGTGTTTCTCAAAAAGTGAAAAATGAGATTTTGAATTTGTTAAGTGAGAAGAAATTAAGTTTAGAAAACACTTCAACAATAGGAAATTATCATATTAACAAGCTTGGAGTTGTTATTCATGGTGATTCTCTAAAGAATGCACTGAAGGACAATTATCATTATGAAGATAAAGATAAAAGTATAGCAACAAAACAAGATCTAGAAAATCGAGAAAAATCAGAAAACAAGCTGACTTCGTATGAAAAATGGCAAATGCATGAAAGTTTTGCCAGGAAATACGAGCGTATTCGCTATACATTAGATAACAGCACGCTGTTGCCCTGGACAAGGCGCGGGCTTGAATCTGTAGCGAAAGAAATATTTAAAGCGGACAGAGCGTTGAATTTTAAGATTGATAAAGATAAGGATATCACAATAAATTCATTTAGGGAGAACTTCGGGTCTGTTCGTGATGATTCTCGCTTTTGAGCATAGTTTGATCGGAAGTGCTCTGTCTTTGGCATATTATGCCGCGCCAGTTGTTGTGCCTGTGGCTGGTTATGGAATCGCAGTTGGTGGTGCTGCATATACCATATATCAAGGTGCCTCTCTAGTTACAGGTGCAAGCGAAGAGCAAGATAAAGTAGAAGAAAAAAGCATATATTTCTCTGGGATCAAAAAAACTTCTGAGAATATTACAAAGGCTGTTAATAATATAGAAGCACCAATGGATCGCTCAGAAATTCTAGCTTTACATCAGGTGGAAAATCAAAAGAACGCTTATGATGACAAATATTTGAACATTATATTGCAAAGATATGAAGGGGATGACAAACTCAAAGAAGGGAATGTTGAGAAAGAGTTACAGTCTTTTGTAAATATAGTGAGTGAGAGTAGAGTGAATAGTGAGCAGCGAGATTTAAACAGAGCTTGAGGCGTTTTGCGCCAAGTCATATGCATTGAAGTGTTTGCTTTAGGCAATCTGGTTTTATATGGTTCTAGATTGCCGCGTTCAAAAAATACGCTCTAATCGCTTTGATGATTTATAGCCGATTTCATCATCGCGAACGCAAGTACACTCTTAGTTTGTGCTGAGCCGCCATTTATTTACGCAAATTAATATAGCGTCCTGCTATAATACCAATTCCCACAAATAACCGCACATCTGTGCTGGGTCTTTTTTGTAAATTTAAGCGTATTTTTCGGCACTGTACGTCTAGTGCTGTGTGCTCAAAATCCATCTTAAATTTTCTAAAAATACTTTCACATATATACGGTTATTTATGGGAATTACTATAACTCATATTCCTAAACAATTTTAAAATTCTTTTTAATTTTTTTGGAGTTTTGTTATGAAGGGTAATCAGACTAAGAATAAGTATGGTCCGAAAAGGCAGTTTCTCAAGCAACTACCTGATGAGATTGGTGATGTGGATGGGTTTTGAAGACATTACAAAATAATAATGCGAAACCGCAGTTCGAAGAATACAAAAAAAAATTAGAAGAGCTAAAGACACGTAGTTCTAGGAGCAATACAATACACTGGAGGAGGAATAAAAGAAAAAAGCATGCGAAAAACGAAAGAGCGTTTTATTAGGCATTAGCTGCTTTGTCAGAGAGTGCTCCTGGTAAGAATTTAAGTTATAAGGTAACGGACAAAGCGCAAATCAAGGGCATCGTAGATGGAGGAAAGCTGGGAATAATGCCAGTGGGTGGTGGTGAAAAACAGCAAGGTGTGATATTTGAAAGTCAAAATGAAGCAATATTCATTCCACGGGAAGCCTTTTTAGGTTTGGCTGAAAGAGTTCTGAATAATAAAGTTCTTAATAAAGATGGTCGTCTTAATAAATTTTTCGGTGATATTGAGCTAGGAGGGGTCTATAAAGTTTCCGAAAAGCTTATCGAAGGGTTTAAAAATCTTTCTGCTGGAGAATTTAAAGAGCAAGCGCAAATTCTGAAAAAAGAGGCTTTGAATGTGGCACCAGAGAAGTCTAGTGAGGATTATAAGAAGCAAGAGGTTAGGGAGTTCAAGGAACTGAAGAGTGTGAGAGAGGCTTATACTGGTAATGTGCCTAAAATACGTTTGCTAATATTGGGAAATCTAAGCGGCAGGAAGCAGATGCGAAAATTAACAAATTGTTTGAGGAACTCTCAAGTGATTTGCAGAATATTGAGAGTGTTCAGAGTGACGATTTAAGTATTCACGGAGCAGACGGAATTTACGATTTCTTCCACACAAATGAGCAGAGTGCTAGGAGTATTTTGGCGAGTGCTGCGCGGTATTATGGAGAAGGTAAGTCTTGGAGCACGTTCTTCCCTATGGTATTTGAGATAATTAAGTTTGCTATAGAACACCCAGTGACATTCTGGAGAATGTGGAATGTAAGGGACGAGATATTTTATCCAGAGTTTAAGCCAGAGAAGCTGACAAAGCTTTTAGAAAATGAGTACGTTGCGAAATTTTTACAAAAGAAAGAAAGTCAACAAGCCCTGGAAACAGTTGTGGTTGGTTTAAGAAGTCTGACCCCAGAAGCTAGAGAGCTGCTTCAAGGCGCAACCTCTGCTATGTTTGATATTATTTCAACGAAAGGTGTGTATGAAGAATTTTTAGAGATTACTAATACTATAGCGGCTAAAAATCCTAATGATATCCCAAAAATCACCGAAGAATTTCTGAGATTATTCGCCAGTAACCAGGAAATGAAGAATTTTCTGCAAAAAAAATCATAAAAGCCTTGGAAGACTCGTTGAGAGTTTTGCTAAAGATAAAGATATTGAGAAGAGTTTGAAAGCATATGGAGTTGATGCCAAATCATTTGAGAATTTCGGATTGCTTTTGAGAGATGTGAAAGAATTGCATACCTTAGTCGAAGGGAAAGCTAGCGTTGGAGATCTTATAGGTGCATTAAGCACGGAAGCAACGAAGAAGGCGATGGAGGAGAAAACGTTGCGCGGCATATCAATCGAGGAAAGAGATTTCCCGATTTTCAAGGGAGCTTTTGAGAACAATGGCACACAAAAAGATATTAATGTGCTATTAGAGCAAAAACTTGCAAGTGAAAAATTGAGTTGGAAATATCCAAAAGAGGATTTAGAGCATATATATTTTCCTTATGATGTAATGCCTGAGAGTTTGGATTTCAGGAATTTAAATATTCGAGATATTACTTTGCATAATATTTCATCTCATTATGCTAATTTCACTAAAATCAATTTTCTGGATTCGAAGATCATATCAAGCCAAGACTCTAATATGGAATTTAAATATAGTGTATTAGAAGGTATGATCTTTGAAGGTTTTAAAAATCATCATATATTGATAATCCAATAAATATAAAGTTCACTGATTGCAAATTATCAGAAAATATGAGATTTGAAAATTATAAAATTGGAAAATTTGAATGTGATAAGGATACAAAAGCCAAAGAAATATTTTTCAAGAATGTCAAATTGTCGGATATCAGTATTGCGAATAAAGAAGCTATTGAAGAGCTGATATGTGAAAAAGTGGAATTGACGCATGACGCCTTCGTTGAGCTTCAAAGTCTGGGTAAAAAGGTAACATTTCTGGATATAAAACTAGTCGGACGCTTCCAGAACTTAGACTTGTCTGGTATGGAAATACATGGCTTAGATCTCTCTGCAATTGAATTGAATAAAGATGCTAAAATCGACATAACTGATGCGAATTTTAGCCGTCTTAAGATAGATGAAGGTATGCTAAAGGCAGCTAAAGGCCTTTTCGTTGCATCATTAAAGAATGTTAAGGATCAGGATTGGAAGGAGATAGATATAGAGAATCTAAAAAAAGATAGAGTTGGTGATTTTGCGAAGGTGATTAATGCTGAAGATATACTGCCGCTTTTTGAAGGAGCTGAAGAATACTAGGGGTATATTTTTTCGCTTTTTGAACAACTTGAAAAAGACCATAAGCATATCCTATTATCAGCCCTAGAGAATATGAAAGTGCCATTTGATGCAAAAGAGAATATATTGCTCTCGGGTGTCAAGGATAGTGTTCTGGCAAATAAACCTATCGAGAATGCCATTTTATCATATATAGTAAAAGCAGTTGAAAAGGCTTCGGATTAGAGTATAGTGAAATAATTTATGCATTATTCATTAGATTTTCGGATTAGAGTAATAAAGTTTATAGAAAGTGGTAGCAGTAAGTCGGAAGCATCG
>JABFOW010000051.1:0-18433 GCA_022817725.1 Archaeoteleia sp. ZL-2020 | reverse complement strand
GAGCGGCATAGATTCTTATGTTCATAGATCATTTGGCTGGTCGAAAAGAGGTGAATTATTGTATGGAGAAGTGTCAGGCAAGCGTTATGCTAGAGAGAGTTTTATAGCTGCAAAATGCGGCTCTGAGATATTAGCTCCGGCTTGTTTTAGAGGTACTTGCAATAGTGCACTTTTTAATATGTGGATTGAAAAATTTCTTGTTCCAGTATTGAAGCCAGGACAAGTTGTTGTGATGGATAATGCTGCTTTTCATAAGTCAGAAAAAACCAAGCAACTCATAGAGAATGCAGGCTGTACCTTGCTTTTTTTACCACCATATTCTCCAGACATGAATCCGATAGAGATTTTTTGGGCCAATTTTAAGGTCAAAGTAAAGTCAATTATTCATAATTTTCAAACTCTTCAACAGGCTATAGATTTTGCTTTTAATATGTGGCATACTCAACTGCCTTTACTATATATATCCGTATTCATAGCATCATTTCGACTTAAAGATTCTTGTTTTTTCGCAAGGATTTCTGCATAAGCTTTTTCCGCCTCCCATCTCAGTTTTTTCCCAAGATTATAATATTCAGACAATCTGAAAATGCTGCGCTTAAGAGCCACAAGCTTTTCAGGTTTTATTTCACCTTTTTCTTCATAAGAATTTTTAGTTTCGAACCAAAACAAGCCTACTTTATTCAAAAGATTATCTTTATCCATAGATCATCTTGCATACGCTAATTCTATTTCCTTGTTGTGGCTAATATTTTTTTCAAAAATACTATCAAAATTCTCTATATCTGTAAATAAAGTATGAAATTCTACGAGCGAATTTGGAACTGTTTCAAGCTCTGCATCTATAATAACCCCAAACATTCCATATCCACCTATTACAGCATTAAATAATTCCGAGTTATTAGTAGGTGAAATTTTATGGATTTCTCCATCGGCTGTAATAACAGTCATTTTTAATATTGTTGATGCAATAGGTGGAGCTCCAACCTGCCATCCATGAACATTGAACACTGATTGACCCACCCACAGTAAAGATATTATCTGACTGCATCACTTTGACGCTTCTGCCATGAAGCGCTAAAACTTCTTGAATTTTTTCCAAGTGGCACCTGCTTGAGCTGTTATAGTTTTTGTATCAGTGTCATAAGTTACACCGTTAAAGTTAAGCATATTAAGGAAAATTGCTTGATCAGATAAGGTCTGACCGCCCATAGAATGTCTGCGCCCACCCATGTTAATAGCCTTTCCTTCCTGCTTAGCTTTTTTAACACTCTCTTGAATATCAACCATATCAGATATTTTAATAATTTCGTGAACAATGGCAGTTGCTCCTCCCGCATCTGAAATTTTTTTGTTTTTTCGCATTACGACATTTTCTATGAGTTGAGGTTTGTTACTCTGAAAACCTTTAACACCAGACTCATACAAGGATTTCGCTATATCTGGGTCATCGACCAGCTAATAATTGGGTAGCCATCCGCAACAAGACCTTGCAAGACATTAGGAACAAAATTAAATCTAGGCCCCAATACATCTGGCCTGATGATTCTGCGTATTTGTTTTTGTACCCAATGTTGCTTCAAAAACCATGGAATTTTGTTAAATTGTTCTTTAGATTCTTCGCCAAACGCCCTTGCATTATCAGCAAAATCATACATAAGTATGATATCTCTACTGTATAGCCTGATAATAGCTAAGGTAATAGGATTATAAAGATTCAACGAACACATTATCCTGAAGTGTATGTTTTTTGATACAATCAACAGTACTATGGGTCATCTGAGTATTTATTTTGTCATTAAATTTGATATCAAGAAAAATGACCTTTTGGTTACCTACAATATTCAGAAAATCATCCAGTAAGACCAGCTTTTCTTCTGTATTTTTATATTTAACTTGAGCAAGATATGACCAATCATAGCTTTCAGGTATTCCTTGATGATCTGTATATTCATCTAATGTATCGCCATGATATAAAAATAATGTACCATCTTTAGACATTCTTATATCGACTTCTATACCATCCACTGTGCTTGAGAGAGCTTGCTGAACTGCAGACAAGCTATTGCCTGAGACAAGCTATTGCCTGGGAAATTCATCCGATGTTAAGGCCTTGTGAGCTATTACCTCAGGAAAGTTGTAATGGTCCTTGCCGACTGGAAAGAGCAGTGGGCGTATAGGGCTCTGTTAATGAATAAATCCACGCGCATATTAAAAAGGATTAATGTGATATACAATTTACTCTCTCGTGACTTTTTAAAAAATAATATTATTTTTTGCATCGTTTATTTCCTATGGTACTGTTAACAAAGTCATTCGATGCGAGCGTTAGCGACTGTGGCAATCCAGAAAAATGCTCACTCTGGATCTAAAGCGGCCACTAAGATGGCTCTAAGGTGACGCAATTTAGAGGCTTTGTGCCTAATTTTAATCGTCAATTCGCACTTTGTTAACAGTCCCACAATGTTTTTCTGATCAATCAATAGATATAGTCATCTAGAACTAAGCGCGAGGATCTCCCCTTAAGGCGTCGTTATAAAGGAGATCCCTCATTTCATTCTGGATGACATAGCATATCAATTGACTAGGAAAATACTATATCTCCATACATAGCATAATTTACGAATTTTTTCTTTAGAATGGGCATGTTATCTACAGCTTGCATGCCAAAACCCCTCAGTGATTTAATCGGCAGAAAATCATTAGAAAAAAGGCTATTTAGCAAATCAGTCATTTGCATCATCAAATTCACATCATAGGAGCGTGCGAGCTTATATTTTGTAAATGCGCTGAGTGCACCTGGTTCTAAACCTAAATTAATATTCTTTAAGATCAAAGATCCTAGCACAGCAGCATCACGAATTCCGAGATTTAGGCCTTGGCCAGCAAGCGGGTGTATTGCGTGTAGTGCATCCCCTGCAAATACTATGTTACCATCAAAGTAGTCATCTGCCTTTTGTAAAAACAGTGGAAAACATGCTACACGCGATTGTAGTTTAATCTCACCAAGTGAGTCACCTATTCGCTCTTTCAGCAGACTTTCTATAGATTCAGACGATAATGACATAATCAAAGTGCGCACATCTTCAGATTCTGTCCATACTATAGATGAATAATGCCCACCCACCTTTGGTAAAACAGCCAATGGGCCGCTATCCATAAAAATCTCTCTTGCTGTACCAAGATGGTCATATTCATGCCAAATGTTACATACTATGCCAATTTGCCTGTAAGATTTTTTGCGTGTTTTTAGCTTCAATATTTTTCTAATGGAAGAAAATTTTCCATCAGTTGCAATTGCACAGGCTGCTTTTATTGTCGAATCTTTTGTATTTAATCGCACTACTCCAAAGCGATCTTCTTCTATATCTATCAACTTTGAATCGTCTATTATCTGTATATTCTTGTGCTCAGAGATCTTTTTCCAAAGTAAATTCAATAAAGCAGTTTCCTGAATCATATAGCCGAAGCACTTTAATCCAACGTCTTTGGGATCAAAGGTAATTTTGGATCCCCTATTGCTCTCAGTCACAACTATAGATCTAATTTCTTGAGCAGGAATATCAGCAAAATCACATAATTTATAATCTTTTAAGATGTTATAAGAGCCTAGTGAGATAGCAAATAGCCTGTCTGGTGTATTTACCTTGCTGCATTTGTTTTTCATCTGTGAGAGCTTAGAATAGCTTCTCTCCTCGATTAAGCATATTCGAGCACTGCTTTTGCTGACGATTCCTGCAAGAATGAGCCCAAGGTATCCACCGCCTATGATTGCCACATCAAACATCACGCTATACCTATTACTTTATGTAATTGAATAGAAAATCTAGCATTATGCTTTTGTGTTAACCTAATTGCAAGATCTGAATTTGCGCGATTTTTCACGTCATCATATTCATCCATGGGCTGTATGTATACTGGGATATTAAAGGCTGTTTGCCCCACTTCTGCAATATCGTCGTATCCTTCAATGAATTTTGATACTATAAACTTCACTCCTACCGCATGTTTGAGAACATCAGGCCTTATGTTGTGATAACCACTACCAGTATTTTTTGGTGAACAAATTACTTCAACCTCTTCTGGGATTGCGTCATATAATAATCCATTTGTTTCGATTTGCACTACAAAATTATTCTTAAGCAATAGCTCGCAAATTGGAGCAAGGTGCTGCCGAAAAGGTTCGCCACCACTGATCACGACTAATATCTTGCTGTTGCCTTTAAATGTGCAAACTTCGTTGATCTTAGCTAATATCTGCTCACACGAAAGTGTTTCATATGTATCAAAATCAGTATCGCAAAATATGCAGGCCAAATTACAGCCATATAATCTCAAAAACACAGCAGGCCTTCCTATGTGTGTGGCCTCGCCTTGTATGGTATAAAAAATAGTATGTACATTTAAATATCTCCCATCTCCTTTCTCTGGTGGCAATTTGGGATTTTGACCAAACATCAGTTACCTAAATAATATTGACGTGAAAATTTGTATATCCTGGAGACACTGGAACGCTATGGGACTGTTAACAAAGTCATTCGATGCGAGCGTTAGCGACTGTGGCAATCCAGAAAATGCTCCCTCTGAATCTAAAGCAGCCACTAAGATGGCCTCTAAGGTGACGCAATTTAGAGGCTTTGTGCCTAATTTTAATCGTCAATTCGCACTTTGTTAACAGTCCCATAGCGAAATTTTAGCGAAGGATACATTTTAATTTGCAGGGACGACATTAATTTCGGTGGTGGTAATGAAAGTCATCTTATTCTCACTATTAAAAGGTATTTCGTATTCTGCTTCTAAAAATGCTGCTTGCGTACCACGCTTTATTTCTGGAAGTGTTACTTCTATTACACAATTCTGCCCTAAAGAACAAGTGTATGTGATCTCTTCCGAATAATATGGTGTATCACATAAATCATTCGTAAAGAAAGATGCTAACCATTTTTTTCCAAATAACCAATATAAACTCAGCTTTTGATAATTGGACTTTTCGATATGTAGGCATCTAAAATCTCTTGATTCTGGTCGATCATCATGCGCTCTCCATAGCTTTATACTTTTTGGTATATGAGATGAGTTGAGTTTAATACCATTATTACTAAAGCTCCATTCTAGCTTTGGTAACTCATGATTTCCAAATCTTATAGATAAATAATAATCGACAGCTTGTTTTATAACTGGCTCTGTTTTCAACGCGATTCCCGATTTACCTAACAGATAGTGTGCTGCATTTGGAATATATCTTATATAATTCGCTTGACCTGGTAATTTTGAGAAATAAAATCTTGATGAATCTGGAGCAAAAAAATCATCTCCGCTAGCATTGATAATATATTTTGGTATAGCCAATCTTTCCTTGTATTTAGGATCATATGAAGGATCTAAATAACTAAGCGGATCTTCTATGTCCATCAAATACTTGCCGTTCTGAGTATCCAAAGATTCAAAAACTTTCAAATCATTGTAATCTTTCAATGCAATAGGACAACCACCTTTGTATATACTGCAAATATGCTTTATATTTTCTCTAGCATTTAATATATCTATTACGATCGGAATTATTGCCGAAACACGCTTATCTTCCAGAGAAGCAAGCCAAACTGCCCAACCTCTTTTAGAAGCACCAGACAGTATAAAATCATCTATTTCAACACCATATGTCGATGTTGCAATCTCTTGCAACGCATCCATAGCCTTGATTATAGACTTTGCCATAGGTAAATGACCAGCCATATACTTATATTTATCTGGATCCTTTAAGATCTTCGAGTAAGTATAAGCAAGTATTGTATCCTCTCTCTTGGGAGCTGGCGACGATTCATCTTTAAACGATATATACTGATTCGGCACATCAAATAAATTCACAATTATAGCATTGTGCTTTTTTGCAAAACCTCCGAAATCTAATCGTTCTGGCGACTCTGATGAGTCAGCCTTTCCATGTTCATCTTTATTATAGCCACCATTGACATATATAAACACTGTCTTTTGCTTAATCTCTTTTGGCTTATAGATAACAAGTCTGTGATTCCATAAAAAATCATTATTTTTTTCATATTCTATAGGCCAAAACTGCGAAGAGAGGATATAAGTATAAACACTTACATCTTCTAATTCCACGACACCTGAGAGACGAAATGCATAAGCCCCATCCTCTCTTGCTACAAAAGATTTTAGTACATCTTTAAATGGCGAAACCTCATGTTTTTGAGATATACACTGCTCATTATATGTGCTAACACAATCAACTATAGTATATGCATATGTCTCTACATAGTCCATTATGTACCAATTAATTTATTTAATCTTTTTACAAAATCAGACGAATTTAAAAGGGGCTCACCAGCGACTAAACAAGCCTGTCCAAAGATGACTTCCACCACATTATGATCCCTCTCATCTAAACTATTACCAGACAAATGTCTAATTAAATCCATAAATAAATGGTGTTTAATGTTTATTTCCAAGATTTTTGCAGATCGTTTGTTTAACTGCTTTTGATCCATTAATAAATTTTCCATTCTTATATTCATAGCACCATCAGGAATTGCTAAACAAGCTGGACTATCAATTAATTTCGTTGAAGTGCGCGCTTCTTTGATACGATCTCCTAGGACTTTTTTAATATAATCTATGAGCGTCTTTTCTTGCGTATCATTTAATGAATTATCATCTGATGGCAATTTTTGAATATCTTCCAGATTTATTGCAGAATTTGTTATAGATTTTAAATCCTTGTTTTTATACTGATTTATAACATTGACCCAAAATTCATCGACATAATCTGTTAAAAGCAAAACTTCTATATTTCTTTTTATAAATCCTTCTAGTTGCGGATTTTGACGCATAGATTCTATACCATGTCCCGTCATATAATAAATCTCATTTTGCTCCAAAGGCATGCGCTCTATATATTCATCTAATGAAACACATCCCTCTGCTTTCGTAGAATAAAATCTGCAAGCTTCCAATAAATCTTCCTTCTCTTCAAGACCAGATTCACATAACCCTTCTTTCATTACTTCTCCGAAATTCAACCAGAATTCGTTATACAACTCTATCTTCTCTTTCGCAATTTGCTTTAATGTACCAAGTACACGCTTTACTATAGATTTTCTTATTTTACCGATGATAGGATTATGCTGCAAAGTTTCACGACTTATATTTAATGGCAGGTCATTTGAATCAACTACGCCTCTTAAAAACCTCATATGCCGAGGAATTAATTCTATGCCATCGTCAGTAATGAATACTTTTTTCACATATAACTTTACCATCGCTCTTCTGTCTGGATGAAACAAATCAAAAGGTTTTTGCTTAGGTATAAATAGTAAATTTATGTATTCAAGATTCCCCTCAACCTTATTGTGTATAGTGAGCATTGGCTCACCTGGCATATGAGCAATTTTTTGATAAAAATGTAGATATTGCTCTTCAGAAATCTCAGATTTTGGCCTTGTCCATATAGCAGAAGAATCATTTATTATTTCTGGCTCTTGCCCTTCATTGATAAGTTCAATAGGAAAATCTATATGATTAGAATATGTGCTTATTATATGTTTAATTCGGTATTGCTCCAAAAACTCTACAGCTGAATCTTGCATATGTAATTCCACAGAAGTCCCACGCGATAGTGATTCTTCCAGAGTAGAAATACTATATCCTGCTTTACCGTCAGATTCCCAAACATATGTAGTAGTTTCTCCAGCTTTAGTGGAAAAAACTTTCACTGAATTTGCAACCATGAAAGCGGAATAAAAGCCGACACCAAATTGTCCTATTAATGTCACATCTTGTTGATTTTTTCCAATTTGCTCCAAAAATTTCTGAGTCCCAGAACTTGCAATCTTTCCTAGGTTTTCTATCATTTCCTCCGCATTCATACCTATACCATTATCGGAAATAGTCAGAGTCTGCTTCAATTTATCTATTTTTATTGTGATTTTTAATTTTTCATCAGTTGCAATTTCAGGATGCTGTATAGATTCATACCTAAATTTATCACAAGCATCTGAGCTATTGGATATTAATTCACGCAAGAAAATTTCTTTATTGGTATACAAAGAATGAATCATTAAATGCAGTACCTTTCCTATCTCTGCATCAAATTTTTTATTTTGCATGTTAGAAGTATTTATCATAGGTATTTTATTTTTTATTTATTGATGTTTTTCTGTTTTTGATTAATAGATTTGTAAATTCTATAAAATCGTCATTGCGAAGGAGCGAAAGCGAGTGTGGCAATCCAGTCTCTTTGTCATTTTTCTGGATTGCCACGTCGTGCTAACGCACTCTTTGCGGCGACGACCTTATAGCAATTCTCAAAGAAAGAATGGACGGTCTATTAATCAGCTAAGAATTCACTATATTACAAAATTCTGTCTCGAAGCGTGTGGCATAACCTTAAAAAATGTTCCACGTGGAACATTTTAAATAGGAGCACCACTCATGATCCACCCACCACCTAAAACGCGTGTGCCCTCATACATCACACATGCTTGGCCAGGCGCAACAGCTATATGTTCCTCTCCTAAAAGCTCAACTTTAACGCACGCATTCCCTATATCATACACAGTGGCTCTGGATCCAGAATGTGCCGAACGAACTTTTACTATACATTCAAATACATTTTTTTCAGTTTCAAATTCTTTCAGCCAATTTATTTCTTTTACATAAAATATAAAAGATCGCAAATCTGCTTTAAATCCTACTACGACTTCTTTCGTTTCTGGCCTTATTTCAGTAACATATAATGGCTCACTATACCCGCCAATATTGATGCCCTTTCGTTGTCCGACTGTATAATTAAAAATTCCTTCATGTTTGCCGATAATTTGTCCTGTATTTAGCACAATATTACCGCTGACGAATGCATCTGGCCTAAGTTTTTTAATAACTTCTGCATAGCCACCTTCTGGCACAAAGCAAATATCTTGACTATCTGGCTTATCTGCAACATTTAATCCATAACGTTTTGCAAGTGCACGCGTTTCATCTTTTGTAATATTTCCAACTGGAAACATAAGATATTGAAGCTGAGCCATTGTTGTTGCAAAAAGGAAGTAACTCTGATCTTTCTTTACATCTAAGCCTTTGTGCAACTCAGCAACATTAGAGCTATTCATAATTTTTTGAACATAGTGGCCAGTAGCCAATACATCAGCACCAAGATCTTTTGCAACACGAAACAAATCTTGAAATTTCACTTTTTGATTACATCTAACGCACGGAACTGGCGTCTCTCCTCTTAAATAACTATCTGCAAAATCATCTATGACTTGTTGCTTAAATATACTTTCATAATTTAATACGTAATGAGGAATACCAATTCTCTCAGCGGCCATTTGTGCATCATATATATCCTGACCTGCGCAGCAAGCGCCTTTTTTTTGCAACATAGCGCCATGATCATATAATTGCAATGTAACACCAACAACGTCATGACCAGCATCCTTTAAAATAGCTGCAACGGTAGAACTATCCACTCCACCAGACATTGCAACAACCACTTTTTTTTGAGACATAACCACTTATAAAGGCACCTGCTCAACAGATTGCACTTCTGGCACATAATGTTTTAACATATTTTCTATGCCATTCTTCAGTGTTATAGTAGAGCTTGGGCAACCAGAACAGGCACCATGTAACTGGAGATAAACAACACCATCTGAGAATCCGTGGAATACTATGTCACCACCATCTTGTGCTACAGCAGGCCTCACTCTTGTTTCAATCAGCTCCTTTATCAATTTCACTACAGCAGATTCTTCACCAGCAATGCCATCAGATTGCACCTCAGTATCAGTAGGAAGGGTGTATTTTTTAAGTAGGACAGGATGACCAAGCGCAAAGTGATCCGTGATGGCATTCGCCACCAAAGTCTTCAGAATTTCCCACTCAACATCATCTGCCTTTGTAACGGAAATGAAACTATCTGCTAAAAAGACACTATTCACTCCGTTTAATGCAAACAACCTCTCTGCAATTGGCGAAAGGCTGCGATCTTGATCATGGTAAAAACTCATAGTTTGCCCGCTCTCCAAAACTCCTACCCCGACAATAAATTGCACGGTACTAGGGTTTGGAGTTTCTAATATCTGTATGAACATAGATGAGAACTTCTCTTGATTTATAAATCAAGTGGCATGTTAAACCATCGCAAACATTTTGTCCAGAACTGGAAGCTTTTCTTAAGTTTAACCTGCGCAGTGTTCAGAATGATAATCTACAGTGCTATCATGATTAATATGACTCACAATCTCAACTAGACTCTCTATTGAATTTACGTCACATATATCAGGTTTTGATATATCAGATTTTGTAATATTGAATATATACCCAATATAATCACAATCATCAGCAGGATTTTGGATAATTTGCTGAAATACGTTTTGAGTAGTATATTTTTGATAATACCAGGTCAATCCATAGAATACAGTTGCAGTAATAATTGGCGTTGCAACCAGCAGTGTATTGCCAATATCATACCCATATTTCATTAATGCAGCTGAAATAACAGCAGCAAGCGGAATAGTTACCTTACATCCTGGGCACATTGGAGTAGACGTTACCATAAAAACCTCTCAATAGAATTCGATATAGCATCACACTCATAAGTATAGACGCAATCCTTCAGAAGGTTTAATATTGACACAAAAAGCGTATATATGCAAGAAAAATCGCATCTATTTATAAGCCTCCGAGATTTGCCGCCAATTATTGCGCAATTTTTTTCACTTTACGCAATAAAGTGCATATTGTTATTCTATAATACTTTAAATCTAGACGCTACCAACTATCAACGAAGCTTTTTCAGATTAGAAACAAATTTATGCGAACAGGTATATACAAAACATACATAAATTGCAAATAAATTTGTTTAGCAAGCTGAGAAATCAAGCAATCAAACGCTGTGCAACGACTTTATAGTATTTTGCATTACGTTAATAATACGTTGCTCAAAGCTCCGACATCTTCCATTTACTTAGGCATAAATGAATAGGGGTATATAATAAAATTGGATAAAGCACTACCAGCTTCCAATATTGCTTGTTAATTACAATTTGCTTATACAATAAGCTCATTAATATTTCATGAAGAATACAAACAGCAAAGATGGAAATTATAAAGAAAATTAGAGCAATTTGCGTGCTATTGTTGTCTGTTGCTTTTCGCAGTATGCCGCCCACACTCAACATTGCTACAAACTCTATAGAAGAAATCCCAATATACTGATTAGAAAGATAATCTTTAAACAGGCCAAGCATAATCAATCCCATATATGAAATATATGGCCTCCACACTGAGAAAAAAAATATACTAATCATTAAAAGCCCTAGTATACTAAGATGTATCTCTGGAGTAATTGGCAGATGTAGTGTTATAATCAAGATAATAAGCAACATATATACCTTTGTCTTCGAACTGATCCAGCGTTGCTTGCTAAATTTCTGTATATATCGGTTTATATGCGGCATGGCGGATTTTTTATATTTGTTTATGTTAGAATGCGGTGCGTATTTATCATCACACACGAGAGTGAAAGATTTATCTGTGTGGCAGATTTTTCACGGATTTTCGCTTTTATGAGAATAACATTATAAACAAAATTTTAAAAGAAGGCTCTGAAGTCATGCCAAAAAATAAACTGACGCATCCTTGTTAATCGGATATATGTGACATATATTAGTAGGGCGTGCCGCATGGTAACACGCTCCAACCAAAAGATAAAAGGCAAAATATTATGAATATAGAAATTGGGCAAAATCTTTACCCAGTACTGCCGCTTCGAGATTTGGTTATGTTCCCCAAGATGGTTGTCCCATTATTTGTTGGAAGAGATAAATCTGTCAAGGCACTTGAACGTGCAGCGGTGGTGGGTAGTGTCTTGCTTGTAGCGCAAAAAGATCCAACTAAGGATAGCCCTAAGTTTAGTGAGATGCATAAAGTTGGAACACTCGCAACAATTTTACAGTTAATGAAGCTGCAGGATTCGACCATTAAGGTTCTTGTAGAAGGCGTAAAAAGAGTCAAGATTCTTAAATATTCTATTGAAGAAGGATGTTTAATCGCAGACATCAAAGCGCTAGACGATGCTTATTATGACCCAACAACTAAACAGGCGATCGCGGCGAGGCGTTCAGTAACTGAACAATTTTTTGAATACGTCAAGGTTAATAAAAGAATTAGCAGTGAAATCATATCCTGGGTCACAAAAATTGAGACTGATGCTGCATTTTGCGATGCCATTAGCTCTCATTTAATCCTTCCTGTAGCAAAAAAGCAGACCATATTGGAGTTAAGCGATACAGGGAAGAAACTTGAGCAGTTGCTAATGCTCATGAATGCAGAAATAGAGCTTTTAAAGGCAGAAAATCGAATCAAAACCAGAGTACGCAACCAAATAGAGAAAAATCAAAAAGATTATTATCTAAATGAGCAATTGAAAGCCATTCATAAAGAACTCGGTGAAGAGGATTTCAAAGAAGAATACAATGAAATCATGAAGAAAATTCGGCGCACCAAGCTTTCAAAAGAAGCGAAGATGCGTGCAGAGGCAGAGCTGAAAAAGCTCAAAATGATGAACCCTATCTCGTCAGAAGCAACTGTCATCAGAAATTACTTAGACTGGTTGCTGTCGCTTCCTTGGAAGGTCTATTCTCCTATTAAAAAAGATTTAGAAGCAGCATCAACTTTCCTAGATCATGAACACTACGGGCTAGAAAAAGTCAAAGAAAGGGTAATAGAATATTTAGCCGTACATTTGCGCACTGAAGATCTGAATAGCCCTATTCTATGCCTTGTTGGCCCTCCTGGCGTTGGTAAAACATCGCTTGTTCGGTCTATTGCCGAAACAACTGGCAGAAGCTTTGTGAAGATTTCGCTCGGTGGTCTGCGTGATGAAGCCGAGATAAAGGGGCATAGAAGGACTTATATAGGCGCAAGACCAGGCAAATTGATCCAAGGAATGAAAAAAGCAAAAACTAGCAATCCTCTTATATTGCTGGATGAGATAGACAAAATGGGATCTGATTTCAGAGGCGATCCTGCATCTGCATTGTTGGATGTCTTGGATCCAGAGCAAAATAAGGTATTTAACGACCATTATCTTGAGGAAGATTACGATTTATCAAAAGTAATGTTTGTCGCAACAGCGAATAGCATGAATCTCCCACGCCCTTTGATTGATAGGATGGAAGTTATACGTCTTTCTGGTTATACAGAAGATGAGAAGATTGAAATAGCAAAGCGCCATTTAATTCCAAAGCAATCCAAAGCTCATGGATTAAAGGAAAACGAAATATCTTGGGGTGATAGCGCGATTTCTGAGATGATTAGACATTATACACAAGAAGCTGGTGTCAGAAGTCTTGACCGAGAAATCGCAAAAGTCACTAGAAAAGTCGTCAGATCTGCAATGAAGCAGCCTGATTCTGACTTCCATGTCACGCTTGATAGTGAGAATTTAAAAGATTTCCTAGGGCCAAAAAAACATACAATTGGAGAAACCATTGAAGGCTCAAGAATTGGAATCATGAATGGACTTGCCTACACTGAAGCAGGTGGTGATTTGCTCGCGATTGAAGCGTTAGTCTTCCCTGGTAAGGGTGAAATGAAAATTACAGGAAAGCTCGGCGATGTCATGAAAGAGTCTATACAAGCTGCTGTGAGTTATGTAAGATTCAACGCTATAGAGTTTGGAATGAAGCCTGATATCTTCAAAGAAATTGATGTGCATGTACATGTTCCAGAAGGCGCAACACCAAAAGATGGGCCATCTGCGGGTGTCGGTATGTGCATCGCGATTACTTCTGCTTTAACAAGAATTCCAGTACGAAATGACGTAGCTGTGACTGGCGAAATGACATTAAGTGGCAACGTATTGCCGATTGGTGGGCTCAAGGAGAAATTGCTGGCTGCTATGCGTGGCGGCGTGAAGACTGTTATGATTCCAAAAGAGAATGTCCGCGATCTTGAAGAGATTCCAGACAAAATTAAGAAAACTCTAAACATTATACCAGTCAGTGTAATAAACGAAACACTAAAGATTGCACTCGTATCAGAGCTTAAGCCACTAGTAGATTGGCAAAGCACTGTGCCACCATCACCTGATAGACTTGTTGTAGAGTCAGCACAAATTACGAATTAGATACTATAGTGTTTTTGCGAATGCGTGAGTAGTAGGCGAAAGAGAGCGAAGTGTATAGTGTTTTCGCGACCAATTAATAGATATAGCCATCCAGAGCTAAGCGCGAGGATCTCCCTTCAAGTGTTTGTTATAAAGGAGATCCCTCATTTCATTCTGGATGACACAGTCTATCAATTGACTAGGAAAATACTATGGGACTGTTAACAAAGTGCGAATTGACGATTAAAATTAGGCACAAAGCCTCTAAATTGCGTCACCTTAGAGGCCATCTTAGTGGCCGCTTTAGATCCAGAGTGAACATTTTTCTGGATTGCCACAGTCGCTAACGCTCGCATCGAATGACTTTGTTAACAGTCCCATAGTAAAATATGTATGAGCTTCGAACAACGCTCTATTAGGCACTGTTAACAGTGCCTAACGCAAATGAAAAATGCTATATAAAAAGTGCCCATAGAATTTAACAACACTAAGTGATGCGCGATAAGAACAACAAAATCAGAATTTTTTCGCGCAGAATGTTATTTATCGGGGCTGCTCAGTCGCTTCTCTTGGCGATTTTAGGCTCTCGATATTATTATCTGCAATTGATTGATTCGCAAAAATATGCAGTATTATCAGATAATAACAGGATAAAGCTGATTATCACAGCTCCCTTGCGCGGAATCATATTGGATAGAAATAATAACGAACTTGTTACAAATAAGCTTTCCTATAAAGCTGTTCTTGATACTACTCGAGTAAAAGAAACCAAAAAAATTATATTAAAGCTGTATGATATTTTAAATCTTGAAGGAAATATTACTGATAAAGCTATAAAAAAAATCATGCGAAGACTTTCCACAAGCGGCCAGATAGTCCTTATGGAGAATATATCGTGGACTGATATAGCAAAAATAGAAGAGTCAGTTGATCTCTCTGGTGTTGAGATTATACGCGAGCAAAAGCGGATATATATTTCTCCTGAGAATCTTGCACAAATCACAGGATATATATCAAAACCTAATGTCCAGGAAGTTTTAAATGCTGCTATTCAAAATTATCAAGAATTTCATGTAGGAAAAAATGGAATTGAGAAGGTCTTTAATCAAGAATTGCTTGGTACGCCTGGAAGTAGGAAAATAGAGGTGAATTCTCTAGGGCGATTTGTCCGTGAGATTGGAAATAACAAATCAATCCCAGCAAATGCGCTAAAGCTCTCCATTATGCTGGATTTACAAAATATCATAGCCAAGCATTTAAATGACCTCTCTGGCAGTGCTGTGTTGATGGATATACAAAATGGCCAAATACTTGGTATGCATTCCACTCCATCATATGATCCGAATAAATTTGTAGGCGGCATCTCGCTCCGAGATTGGAAAATGATTTCAACAAATAAAAAGCATCCTCTTATTAATAAGAGCATTTCCATGCCATATCCTCCTGGCTCTATTTTCAAAGTCATCACGGCACTTGCTGCGTTAAATGCCAATTTTGATCCAAATAAAAAAATCATGTGTACTGGATCTTTCAATTTAGGTGGTAGGGTTTTTAGATGCTGGAAAAAAGGTGGCCATGGCCCTGTTGCTATGCTTGATGCTATTGCACAATCTTGCAATGTATATTTTTATACTATTGGTTTACAAGCAGGGATAGGTCATATTGCTCAGACTGCTAAATTATTTGGCCTTGGGCAATTAACTGATGTGGAGCTGCCATTTGAGCACTCTGGCATAATCCCAGACCGCGCATGGAAAAAGCAAAGATTTAGTGATTCTTGGCAGCATGGCGATACGATCAACACGTCAATAGGTCAAGGGTATGTAATGTCGACCCCCATACAGCTTGCTTTGCTTATGTCGCGCCTTGTAAGTGGCATGCAAATACAGCCGACTTTGCTATTACGTGATAATTCACAATCATTTAATCCATTAAACATACCTTCGAATTTTCTGGAAATAGTCAAGTCGGGATTATTTAATGTCTTCAACAGCCCACACGGAACTGGATATTCTAAAAGAAGAATATACAGAGATAATATCAAGATTGCGGGAAAAACAAGTACAGCTCAGGTTGTTGCGCTAAAAAAGCAAGGTGTTGAGCAAGAACATATAGAACACAGGGATCATGGTATCTTCGCTGGCTTTTTTCCAGCAAATTTGCCGCAATTCGCCTTATCAGTCGTTATAGAACACGGCGGGTGGGGCTCAAAAAGCGCACTGCCAGTTGCGCAAAACATTATTGGTGATTTTCTTGATGTTATATAATACTTTGGGCTGCAAAAATCTTTCAGTTGTACGAAATAATAACTTACTTCTAAATGGGCTTGGCTTCACACTATTTCCTGGTGCAGTACTTAATATTATAGGTAAAAACGGCTCTGGAAAGACTTCTCTATTAAAAATAGTCGCAAGCATTACAAAGCCAGCTTCTGGAGAAATCATCTGCAATCAACAGAATATATTTGCTCATTTAGCCGAATACCGCTCTATGGTGAATTATATAGGGCATGTTGATTCAGTTTTTGAAGAGCTGAGCGTTTTATGTAACTTGAGATTTTGGGCAAAATTGCACGATGGGATGGAAGCAGTTGACGCTGCATCACAATACCTTGGGTTGGATTATTATCTTGATTTGCCAGCAAAGAAGCTATCTAGAGGATGGAAAAAAAAGGTTGCACTTGCAAGACTTTTGATTGCACAAAAAGACTTTTGGATTTTAGATGAGCCGTTTGCGAATTTAGACGAAGACGGGAAGCAGCAGCTGCAAAACTTAATCACAGTAAAAAGCTCACAAGGCGGGATAATAATCTTTTCATCACATATAGAGAGCAGTAAAAATCAGAACAACATACAGAATCTGTATTTAGATGATTTTTGATTTGTATATAGTAAATTCTTAGATGATTAATAGATTTGTAAATTCTATAAAATCGTCATTGCGAAGGAGCGAAAGCGAGTGTGGCAATCCAGAAAAACGCTCACTCTGGATCTAAAGCGGCCACTAAGATGGCCTCTAAGGTGACACAATTTAGAGGCTTTGTGCCTAATTTTAATCGTCAATTCACACTTTGTTAACAGTCCCATAACGCCAACTCTGTATAAGAAGTAAGCGTTATTGTTTTATTACCCAGTAAATGCCGCTGTTTGCACTAATGGGTTAAAGTCTATCCAAGCCATTGGGCTGCTTGCGATAGTATCCCCAAAAATAGCTGTAGAATAGAATGCAGCCCATGCAGGCTGGCCAGTAATCACAGGACTATAACCAGTAAATGGAACTAAAGTCGTGGCATTCTAGCATGTAAGCGTTGACTATGCCACTGCAACCCGTCGTAATCATTCCAGCCGCACCATTAGCAACAGTCGTTGGAGCGGTGCCCCCATGCGCCTGAAGACGGCGGAGCTGTAATCAAGATTGGAGCAGAAGTAGATGGCCCAGAAAGGCAAACACCCGTTAAACCTGGCCCTGGAGAATTCTGATTAACAAAAGCTTTACATGCATTACCAATTGTTGCCTGATTAGCGGTTGGAGCATCACCACCAAGCATATAGACCTATGCTTCCTTCACAATTGCGATAGTCCTTTTATACATAGTGACCATCCCCATTTTGCGGATGATGTTTGCACTTGTATCAAGAGTAGATAACTTCACACCAGATGTCCCAACATATGAAGCAGCATTCATACCAAGCTTTGCATTAAATGACATCAATGTATTTGTCATTTGAGCAATCTCAGCATTCACAACTTTAGAATTCGTAACATTATAAAGACCAGGAATGTCTGAGCCTTGAGCTCCAAGTGTGCCCATAGTGCTTATGCCAACAGCAATATCGTCCAGCTTTGTTGTATAGTAAAGGCAGTTGAGTATGCTACATATTAAAAGCAAAATCTATAGCCTGTTGAAGAGTTTGAAAATTATGAATAATTGACTTTACTTTGACCTTAAAATTGGCCAAAAAAATCTCTATCGGATTCATGTCTGGAGAATATGGTGGTAAAAAAAGCAAGGTACAGCCTGCATTCTCTATGAGTTGCTTGGTTTTTTCTGACTTATGAAAAGCAGCATTATCCATCACAACAACTTGTCCTGGCTTCAATACTGGAACAAGAAATTTTTCAATCCACATATTAAAAAGTGCACTATTGCAAGTACCTCTAAAACAAGCCGGAGCTAATATCTCAGAGCCGCATTTTGCAGCTATAAAACTCTCTCTAGCATAACGCTTGCCTGACACTTCTCCATACAATAATTCACCTCTTTTCGACCAGCCAAATGATCTATGAACATAAGAATCTATGCCGCTC
>JABFOW010000050.1:0-18542 GCA_022817725.1 Archaeoteleia sp. ZL-2020 | reverse complement strand
TGGCAATGCAATTAATAGTACAGTTGATGTTTTTTTACCAACCCCTTTATAGCTTTCCAGAAGCTCCCGTCTATGTTTCAGCTCGTCATCTTCATCAATAAGTATTATCTATATCTGCACGAATTGCTCGCAGTTGTTTTTCAGCAAAAGCTATTTTCTCTTGGTGGGAATGCAAAATAGCAAATCCTCTTAAATAATCCTTCTAGACTGTAAAGTGGATCCATATAAAACCTCTTTATTGTAAAACCTCTTTATTGTAAAAGCTCTATATCAATCGGCAACTCGCGTTATTTAACGCATTCGCGAAAATACTATAGAGTTAGGTAATGCACCACGAAAGCGGCCCAACGATAACACAATTGGTGCATGATCTGAGGGCTTTTCTAGACCACGGAATGTGCTGTCTATCTCAGCACTCGATATTAGATCTGCAGCTTTTGGTGAAGCTAGTACATGATCTATTCTCATGCCTTTATTTTGTGCCCAGCCGCCAGACCTATAATCCCACCAACTAAATGACTGTTGATCTGGGTGGAATGCACGAAAAGTATCAATCATACCATTGTTCAATATTTTGCGCATTCTCTGTCTGTCTTCAATATTAAAGCATATTCTGCCATCCAAGGCTTTTGGATTATAAACGTCAATATCTTCTGGTGCTACATTAAAGTCACCACCTATAATAAACGCAGTGTCGGAGCTGCTTTGAGATTTTAGATACGTCTCTAGCGCATCTAAAAATCTGAGCTTATACTGAAATTTTTCGGAAAGCACATCCATACCGTTTGGGACATATACAGATGCGACATTCAAGCCAACTCCATCAATCATTGTGAAGCATTGTATATATCTAGCATCTTCTGTCTCTGAATAATTTGGAATGCCAAATAACACATCATCGAGTGGTGATTTGCTCAATATAGCAACACCATTATACGTTTTTTGACCAAGTGCGATAATGTTATAACCAAGATCTTCAAATTCAGTGTATGGAAATTTTTCAGATATACACTTTAATTCCTGCAACAAGATCACGTCAGGGTTATGCTTTTTGATCAACTCTATCAGGTGATATTGCCTCACGCCTATAGAATTGACATTCCACGTAACTATTTTTATTAGCTTTTTTATCAAGTTAAATCACAAAATATGTTATTTATTACACAGTTCTTCCTTCAAGGGTTAAGAATGCGCCATCTCAAAATGGCATTACTATTTAGGGACGAGCAGCATGTATATTTGCTTACCTTCCATTCTAGGGCCGACCTCTACTTTCGCAAATTCCTCAGCATCATTTTGAAATCTATGCATAAGAGCGAACCCCACCTCTTGGTGCGTAATTTCTCTTCCCTTAAACATTAAAGAAACCTTTACTTTGTTTCCATCTTGGACGAATTTTTGACTACTACGCAATTTTACTGTGTAATCTCCTATGTCAATATTAGGCCTCATCTTTAGTTCTTTAAGCTCAACGACTTTTTGATGTTTCTTTGCCTCGTGGAGCTTTTTTTGATGTTCATATCGATATTTGCCATAATCTATTATCCGACAAACAGGCGGAGCAGCATTTGGTGAAATTTCAACTAAATCTAAATCAGCTTGTCTTGCACGCAATAAAGCGTCTCTTGGTGAAAAGACACCAACCATTTCACCATTTTCGTCTATCAATCGCACTTCTGCAGCCTTAATTTGCTCATTAATGCGCACACTTAACTTGTTACTTATAAATTCCTCTCATTGTATAATTAAAATAAACAATCACCAAAAAGGAGTACCTCAAGAATTAGAAAAAAGCTAGCGGAATTTAGGGTTCTGCATTGGACATTTTTCAATATAGTATTTTCCATTTTAGTTAATATGGTGTCGCTTGTCGCTCATATAGATTTTTCTACACTTTGCATCATAGGTCCTACTATTAACATATTCCCGAAAACACTATAGTACTTCCAGCACTAATTTCTGTGATGTTATTCAGAAAAACTTAGTGAAATTTAAGAGCTAAAAACTCATCTAATCCCATTTCTTTGTTAGTATTTTGCCCAAGCATACGAACTGATACAGTCATGGAGTCTGCTTCTTTTTTTCCTATTACAAGAACAATCGGTATTTTAGCAAGCGAATGCATGCGAACTTTATAACTCAATGTGTCGCTTCCTAGGTCTAAGATAGGACGTATTTTATGTTCCTGTAAAAGTGAAAATACTTTATTAGCGTAATTTTCTAAGCCTGAAGCAACAGTCACAACCGCAACTTGTGTAGGGGCTACCCACAGAGGTAATTTTCCAACGTAATGCTCTAATAAAATGCCTATAAAGCGTTCTAATGAACCAAAAACAGCTCTATGTAACATGACTGGCGTATATTTTTGTCCATCTTGTGCAATATAAGTGGCACCCAATCGTTCTGGCAGATTGAAATCAACTTGCAGCGTACCGAGCTGCCAATCTCTCCCGATAGCGTCACGTAAGACAAATTCTATTTTCGGCCCGTAAAAAGCACCCTCTCCGTGATTGACGGTATACTGAAGATCTAATGCTTTAATCGCCTCAAGCAGTGCGTTTTCTGATTTATTCCATACATCATCAGAGCCTATGCGTTTTACTGGTCTGTCTGAAAATTTAATTTTAACATCATGGAAGCCGAAATCTTTATATATATCCAATACTAATCTGCAGGTATTCAGACATTCGTCATGCATCTGTTCCAATGAGCAAAATATGTGCGCATCATCCTGTGTAAAGGCGCGGACGCGCATAAGGCCATGTAATGCGCCAGACGGCTCAAATCTATGCACTTTGCCGAATTCTGATAGTCTCATTGGCAAATCCCTATAGCTTGTAATGCCTTGCTTAAAGACTTGAACACATCCTGGGCAATTCATAGGCTTTACAGCATAGACGCGATCATCTGATGCGTGCGCTGTAAACATATTTTCACCGAATTTTTCCCAGTGGCCAGATGCTTCCCAGAGGGAGCGGTCCATGATATCTGGTGTATCAATTTCAGTGTATCCAGCGGCATTTTGCTTATCACGCATGTAATTGACCAGCAATTGGAAAAGCATCCAGCCTTTTGGGTGCCAAAAAACAGCTCCTGGTGCCTCTTCCTGGAAGTGAAAAAGATTCATCTCTTTTCCAATTTTGCGATGATCACGCTTTTCAGCTTCTTCCAGCTGGTGTAGGTATTCCTCGAGTTGTTTTTCTGTTGCAAATGCTGTACCGTATATTCGCTGTAGCATTTGATTTTTGCTATCACCACGCCAATAGGCACCAGCAAGTTTCATTAACTTAAATGCTTTCACTTTGCCAGTTGAAGGGCCATGTGGTCCGCGACACAGATCTGCAAAATCACCCTGAAAATATAGATTAACTTCCTCATTTTCAGGAATGGCCTTGATTATTTCAACTTTATAATGTTCGCCAAGTTTATTGAAATATTCAATTGCCTGATTTCTCGGCATAACAACGCGCTTTATTTTTTCATCTTTTTTAACAATACGCAGCATCTCAAGCTCAATTGCAACTAAATCCTCTGGTGTGAATGGATTTGAGCGAGCAAAATCATAAAAGAAGCCGTTCTCAATTACAGGGCCTATAGTGACTTGCGTATCAGGATATAAAGTTTTAACGGCCTCGGCTAAAATGTGAGCTGCATCATGCCGCAAAATCTCAAGAGCTTCAGGGCTATCATCCGTTACAATCGAAACAGTCGCATCTTTATCAAGCTCTGAATATAAATCTCTCAAATTCCCATCAATATTGATCGCAATTGCCTTCTTAGCAAGGCTTTTGCTTATGCTCTCTGCTAATTGAAAGCCATTGAGAGGATTCTCAAAGCTCCTAACACTTCCGTCATTTAAAGTGATGTTTATCATTTTATAGTATTTTCCATTTCAGTTAATAGCTGACGCATACCCACGAAATTTATCCTTTCCGTTCGTTCTTCCTTTCGGAGGCACAAAGTGCCGTCTCGAAGGGAAAGAACGGAAAATTCGTAGGCGATGCGTCAGGTTAATAGTGTGTCCTCGTCTCTTATATAGATTTTACTACACTTTGCCTCATAGTTCCTTCTATTAACAGATTCGCGAAAACACTATATATAATTTTTATAAAAATTTTATATCTTTGCGTAATTTGAATACACCAAGCAAATTTATTACCATCAACAATCCTCCAGAAACACTCATTATAAGAATTACTTTTTCTTGTGTCTGAAATGAGAAAAGTATAAATGCAATGGCAGCGTAGCCTATATATATAGATTTTCCAAGCTTTAGATGTAAAAATTCTGCACATTTTTGTCCAACAACAAGATATCCAATAATTGTTGTGTATGCTGCTATAAAAAACAAGGCTAACATAAACAAATCTATATGTGGTATATAAGCCGACAGTGCTGTTGTGATATATTGCGATGTATGAAGGTTTTCAGCTTTCCATACGCCTGTTAGTAGTGCTATCAAAATCGTGATAGTGCAAAGCATAGAATCTGTGAAAAGTCCAAAAATCGCCATTCTTGCCTGCTTTTCTGGATAGAGTGTCTGTGTCTCACTTTGAATAGTTGAGTCATATCCTATCCCTATATCGCCAGAATATGCAGCTCTGGAGGTACCATAGTGCATAGCAAGCAACATTGTACTGCCTGCAAATCCACCAACGGGTGCATATCCAGTAAATGCGGATTCAAAAACGATTTTTAAGATTCCTGGGAGTTCTGTGATATGATCTGCTATCACCCAAAGCCCGATTGCTACATAACAAAACACAAACGGTGGCATCAAAGTTGAGCATATGCCAGCCAACCTATTTACACCGCCAACAGCACCCATCATCACCAAAGCGAGCAATACGCCAACAACAAGATATCTATTAATGTTCAATGTGTTAACCACTACATCTGTCAGAATCAAAAACTGAGATACTTCTGCACCATATATGCACAGCAATACGCAAACAACACAAGATAATATGCTATTACCAAATGCAGCGCGCAAATAATACATAGGCCCACCATCGTAGCCAGACTTGCCATTTGGCACTCTATATTTAATACCTAAATATATCTCGGAATACTTCACAAGCATACCCAAAAGCGCAGCACACCAAAGCCATACTAAGCTGCCAGGGCCGCCAATTGTGACAGTCGCCATGACTGTTACGATATTTCCTATGCCGATCATGCCGCCAATTGATGCGAAATAAAGCTTTATCGGATGCACACCATCTTTCTCTTTAGCCGCACATTTGATCAGGTCGTTTACATGATACTTGATCTTGAATATTGAGCGAAATTGAAAGAATTTGGAAACAATTGTAAGGTATCCCCCAACGACTAATATAACGGCAAGAGCAAGATAACTCCATAACAGGTTATCCAGCATTGCTAAGAAACTAAACAGCAAGTCCATGACTTTTTCCTATAAACTATATAAATGAAGTTGTTTATACTACAATTATGTTTATACTACAATTATAATAAAATGCATAAACACTTTTTATAATGTGATGTATATGTTATAAGGGGCTATTAGTATTATTTGAAGTCAAATCTATGGTAGATTCGATCAATTTTCCGAAAATTATAGTCAAAATCAATCTTAGAGCGATACAGAAGAATTTTGCAACTGTGCAGAATTTTGTAGGGAAGCATGTTGATGTTGCAGCTGTGGTAAAGGCCGATGCGTATGGATTCGGTGCTATACCTGTTGGGAAGGCCTTGTTAGAAATTGGTTGCAAAATGTTTTTTGTAGCAACGTTGGATGAGGCTATATCGCTTCGTCAAAATGTGCATAATAAATTCGTAACAATCTGTTGCCTTCACGGTATAGATAATTTGGAAGAGGCAAAAGCGGCTCTGTATTTTAAAATTACGCCAGTGCTAAATTCTCTAAGGCAGATTGAAGTATTTAATTCTTATGCAAAATCTGTGGATACATTATTGTCCGCGTTCTTGCATATTGATACTGGCATAAATAGGTTGGGTGTGACACATAAAGATACGCTTAAAGTGATTGAGAATCCTCTGCAGTATATCCGCTTTGAGTGTGTTATGAGCCATATGTCTGTTGCAGAAGATCCAGAAAATTATAGAAATAATGAGCAATTAAAGACCTTTCAACAATATAAAGCATATTTTCCAGGGCTGAGATTCTCGCTGGCTAATTCTGCTGCCATATCATTGGGGTTTGATTATCATTTTGATTTTGTTCGACCTGGTTGCGCGCTCTATGGGCTGGATACAACAAAAGATAAGCGTTACCCTATGCTTCCAGTTGTTTATATGAAAGCGGCTGTAATTCACAGGAAAATTTTGGAGGTAGACAGCTATATAGGATATGGAATGTCTTCAAAAGCAGAGGCTGGTACAAGATTTCTTGTTGTCTCATCTGGCTATGCTGATGGTTATAACAAACACCTAAGCAATAAAGGATTTTGTTATGTTGAGGGCTATTATCTGAGGGTATTGGGAACGGTGAATATGGATATTACAATCTTTGATGCAACAAAACTTCCTGATTCTATATTTAATTCTGTTGAATATGTTGAATTATTAGGCGAAAATATAACAGTCGATGATGTCGCAAAACATGCAAACACTATAGGGCACGAAATTGTCACAACAAAGTTCGGCAAGCGTTGCGCTAGGTTGTATGTAAGTGAGGAATAGTGAGGAAGAATAATAGTTTGGGAATCAATTTGAATTTTCTGCAGGTAATTGGTGCTGTTGTGCTCTCTTTTGCCAAGTCATGTGGTAGTCTTGTTTTATTTGTGCTTGAAGCATTATATGCAGTTGTGCGGCCACCTTTTTATTTTAAGATGCTCTTTAAACAACTGATTGATATAGGTTATTATTCATTGCCAGTTATTGGGTTGACAGCCTTATTTACAGGTGCTGTGCTTGCATTACAAAGTTATACTGGCTTTTCTAGGTTTAATGCGGAAAGTGCTATAGCCTCAATCGTTGCACTTTCAATCACAAGAGAGCTTGGGCCAGTTCTGGCAGGTCTCATGTTGGCTGGCAGGATAGCTGCGGCAATTGCAGCAGAAATTGCTACTATGCGTGTAACTGAGCAAATAGATGCGCTATATACTTTGCGCACAGATCCTATGCAATACCTGGTTGCGCCAAGAATTTTAGCAGCCACGTTCTCCTTACCGATTTTAGTCGTAATAGCTGACATTATAGGCGTTTTCGGTGGATACCTGATTGCTGTATATAAACTTGGTTTTTTGCCAGAGGTATATCTACGTAACACCATAGAGATACTAGAGTTTAGTGACGTATTCTCAGGCGTAATAAAAGCTTTTGCGTTTGGCTTTGTGGTCTCGTTAATGGGCTGCTTTTGTGGATATTTCTCCGAAGGTGGTGCGCAAGGTGTTGGAAATGCTACAACTAAAGCTGTAGTTTCTGCTTCTGTCATGATTTTATTAACAAATTATGTCATTACAGGCTTATTATTCGTAAAATAAAGTGGAATGTATTGAATGTATTCTAGGATAAAGATAGAGATCAAAAATTTAAACAAGACTTTTAGGGATAATCAAGTACTTAAAAATATAAATCTTGATGTCAGATCTGAGGAGGCACTTGTGATTATAGGTGGCTCTGGCAGTGGCAAGTCTGTGTTGATCAAGTGTATTGTCGGGCTTTTAACACCAGACCCTGGAGCGATGGTCATAATAGATCATGAAAACCTTACATATAAACATATCTCAAAACGCAATACATTCACCGAGAAGTTCGGTATGCTATTTCAGGGTGGAGCACTCTTCGATAGTCTTCCAATTTGGCAAAACGTTGCCTTTGGACTTTTAAGATCTGGTAAAATTGGGAATGTTGAGGCGAGGGAAATCGCAATACAAAAGCTGGATGCCGTTGAGCTGGAGAAAAGCGTAGCGGACTTGTATCCATCTGAAATCTCTGGTGGAATGCAGAAACGCGTAGCAATTGCACGTGCGATTGCTACAGAGCCACAGATACTTTTTTTTGATGAGCCGACGTCTGGGCTTGACCCATTGACTGGAAAAGCGATAATTCATCTTATAAGAAATTTATCTAAACAGTTGCATGCAACAACTATTACGATCACGCATGACTTGGCTTATATGTATAATGTAGCTGATAAAGTTGCGGTATTACGTGATGGTGAAATAATCTCACACTGTGATGTGAGCGAGATTAAAGATACGAAAGATAGTTATATAAAAGAGTTTATATCTCAGTAGCATTATTAAAAGTAAATGGGGAATCTATGATAAAAAATTTAATTCAGGAATTGGAAGGTTTAAGCCTATTGAAGCATCCGTTTTATCTTAGCTGGAATGCTGGAACTTTGACAAAAGAAGTGCTTGCAGACTATGCATGTCAATATTTTCAGCATGTGGATGCATTCCCAAGATATATTAGTGCTATTCATACGAAATGCAGGGATATTGGGATTAGGCAAGTATTGCTTGGAAATTTGATGGAAGAAGAACTGGGAGATGAAAATCATCCAGCTCTCTGGATGCGTTTTGCAAATAGGCTAGGTGCTGACAAACAGCGTGTTGAGAGTGAAATGACTTATAATGAGACTAAAGCGTTGATAGATGGGTTGTTTGATATATGCAACAGCTCTGTTGCTGCTGGTATTGGTGCATTATTTGCATATGAAAGACAAGTCCCGAGTGTTGCAGAGTCTAAGATAGAGGGCTTGAAGAAGTTTTATGGTTTTGAGGAAGATGACGCTGCTCTAAAGTTTTTTACTGTGCATATTGAAGCTGATAAGTGGCATTCAGAAGAGTGTGAAAAACTTATATCTAACCTTGAGCCGAAGTCACAGGAGATAGCGGCCAAAGCGGCGGTGAAATCTGCGAAATTATTGTGGCAATTTTTAGATGGAATTTGTAATTCTGAGAATTATAAAAATTGTGCTATGGTTTAGAACTGCTGAATAGATGCGTCATTGCGAGGAACGCTCTCAAGAGCGTGACGTGGCAATCTAGGAAAAACAATGGTAATAATATAATCTTTACCATATTTTCTGGATTGCTTCGTCGCAGATGCTCCTCGCAATCTGATCCATCGCCTGCGAATTTTCCGTTCGTTCTTCCTTTCGGAGGCACAAAGTGCCGTCTCGAGGGGCTGGTGGTAAGGTGTCACGATGTCTTTTTCGCTTTGCGTAAAATGACAAGTAACCCTTCGAGACGGCACTTTGTGCCTCCGAAAGGAAGAACGAACGGAAAGGACAAATTTCGTGGGGATATATCAGCTCGCAATGACGCATCTATTTGGTATTTTTGCCATTTAAAATGATGAATATATAAAGATATACAAGACTATCAGCTATGAACGAGCGTAAAGCATTAGGTAAAGGCTTATCTGCACTAATTTCTTCTGATGCTGCTTTATTATTAGAGCAGGATGATGGAAGTCGTGGGCAGATGCTCTATGTTTCGGTAAAAGACATAGAAACGAACCCTTATCAGCCAAGAAAGTCGATTGATCAGAATGAGTTGAGCGAATTAAGTCAGTCTATCAAAGAACATGGGATATTGCAGCCGCTCTTAATCACAAAAGGAGTTGATAAAAAATATTGTCTTATAGCAGGAGAGCGTCGTTGGCTAGCATCAATGATGGCAAATATTGGGGTTGTACCAGCTATATTTAAAGCGTGCTCGAATCTCACGCTGTTGCAGATTGCTATACTTGAAAATATACAAAGGCAGGATCTTACTTCAATAGAAGAAGCAAAGGCATATCAACAGCTAATCGAGCAGTTCGGTTATACACAAGAGATGCTTGCAGAAAAGCTTGGCAAAAGTAGAAGTCATATTTCTAATATGCTCAGAATACTGAAGTTGCCAGACGAAGTTCAAGGCTTATTGGAAAGCAATCAACTCAGCGTTGGGCATGCTAAAGCGATTTCAACGAGCGATGAGCCTGTTAAATTTGCAAGAAAAGTTTTGGAAGAAAAACTTACTGTTCGGGATACAGAAAGGCTTGCAAGATCTCAAAAAAACGAAATAATCTCGGAAGAATCAAAAGAGTCAGAAGATGATGTGGATTTATTATCCATAGAGAAAAAAATGTCTGAGAATTTAGGGTGTGCTGCGTCGATTAAAATTGATGGATCATCTGGGACTGTGACATTATCATTTAAAACATTGGAAGAATTTGATATCTTAGTTTATGCTCTATGTAGGAAGATGTCTGATGTCGCATGAAGATTTTTATCATTATAGTATTTTCCATTTAAGTTAATAGTGTGTCGCCTCAAAGCTGATGTAGATTTTACTACACTTCGGCTCATAGCTCCTACTATTAACACATGCACGAAAACACTATAGCACTGAGCAGCAAGCCGTTTGTGTAATAGCGCGGTTTATCTGCGGCACTCGAGAGTTGTTTATTATTAATTTTAAAAAGCTTTTTTTAGGAAATTACAGATGCCTAAACTTGTGGTGGATGGTGTTGAAATAGAGGTGGTAAACGGAGCAACCGTGTTGCAAGCCTGTGAGATGGCGGGCGCGGAGATACCACGTTTTTGTTACCATGAACGTCTTGCAATTGCTGGTAATTGTAGAATGTGTTTGGTGGAGGTCGAAAAATCTCCAAAACCCGTAGCCAGCTGTGCTCATCCAGCAGCAGAAGGTATGGTTGTGCACACTAATACCCCGCTCGTTAAGAAAGCGAGAGAGGGTGTAATGGAATTTTTGTTGATAAATCATCCGTTAGATTGTCCTATATGTGACCAGGCTGGCGAGTGTGACCTACAGGATCAAGCTATGAAATATGGCCGCGGTTCTACAAGATATAATGAAGAGAAGCGGGCTGTACATGAAAAATACATGGGTCCTTTGGTCGCAACAAGCATGACACGCTGCATACATTGTACGAGGTGTGTTCGTTTTCTGGAAGATGTAGTTGGGAGTGTTGAGCTTGGAGCTGTAGGACGTGGCGAACATATGGAGATCACAACATGTATAGAAAAGTCTATCAGCTCAGAGTTATCTGGAAATATTATTGATCTATGTCCTGTTGGGGCACTTACTTCTAAGCCATATGCATTCAAGGCTCGTAGTTGGGAATTGAAGCATACAGAATCAATAGACGTTCTCGACGCAGTTGGCTCTAATATCAGAATCGATAGCAGAGGAAAGGAGGTGATGAGGATTTTGCCGCGCCTCAACGAAGAGATAAACGAAGAATGGATATCAGATAAAACGAGATTCGCATATGATGGCCTGAAGTATCAACGCCTTGATAGGCCTATGATTAAGCGCGATAATGGCGGATTTGAGGCTGTTTCTTGGGATAATGCTTACCGTGCAATAAGCGATGCAATAAAAAGTGTTGATCCTAAAAAGATAGGGGCAATTGCTGGAGACCTCACTGATGTTGAGACAATGCTTGTCACAAAAGATTTTTTAAAGAAGATCGGAAGTGAAAATTACGACTGTAGGCAGGATGGTAGCTTGCTTGATAATAAGGTGCGTGGATTGTATAAATTCAACACTACTATCGCAGGCATTGAAAATGCAGATGTATGTTTGATCATTGGGAGCAATCCAAGGCATGAAGCGACAATATTGAATGCACGTATAAGAAAAAGCCACATACACAACGGTATGCAAATAGCTCTCATTGGAGAGGAGGTAGATTTAACATATCGATATAAGCACCTAGGTGCTAATCCTTGGGCTTTAAAGCAGATAGCTGATGGTGAGCATTCTTACTGCGAAACTTTAGCTAATGCAAAAAATCCGATGATCATATTGGGCTCTAGTCTATTTGCCCAAGAAGATTATGAAGCATTCTTATATTATGCTAAGCAGATTGTGGCAAGATATGATATGGTGCGTGATGATTGGAACGGCTTTAATATATTACAGCGCGCCGCATCACGTGTTGGTGGTTTAGATATAGGATTTTTGCCAGAATTAAGTAGCATGAATACAAATCAAATGCTGGAGCAGGCTGAGATCTTATTCCTACTTGGAGCTGATGAGTTAGATTTTTCAAAATTAAAAGATGAAACTTTTATAATATATCAGGGACATCACGGCGATAGGGGGGCGCATAGGGCCAATATCATATTGCCTGGTGCTGCATATACAGAGAAAGACGCAACATATGTCAATCTTGAGGGTAGGGTGCAGAATACATATACCGCCGTATATCCACCAAATCTAGCAAAAGCGGATTGGGAGATTATAAATGACCTTGCAAGATACCTTGACCATAATTTAGGTTATGCTACGCTCGATGATGTCAGAAGAAAAATGGCTAACATTTCTGATGTATTTAAAAAGCGTGACTCTTCTGCCTTAGGGTCTATATTAGAAATGGGCTCTATCAATAAAAGATATGACTTTGTTACAGATGCTTTAGTAAATCCTATTATGAGTTTCTTTATGACGGATTCAATCTCAAGGCATTCCAGGACCATGGCCGAGTGTGCTGAGGTTGTGGTCACTTGATTTGACAATATAATACCAAATCGCAAAAATACAATAACCTCAAATGACTATTGACAGCAAAAATATCAGGAAGCTGATTATACAAAATAACAAGGCGAAATTTTCCTATTTCATAGAGCAGACATTGGAAGCTGGTATTGTCCTTGTTGGAACTGAGGTAAAGTCTTTGAGGGGTGGCAAGGTCAGTATAGCAGAGTCCCATGCGACACAAATGGAGGGAGAGATTTATCTCTTAAATCTGCATATACCTGAATATACATCTGCGAATCGCTTTAATCATTACCCACTGCGTCCTCGTAAACTTTTGTTGCGCATGAGTGAAATAAAAAAGCTGACAGGATTGATCAAGCGCAAAGGCATGACGCTTGTGCCGCTTAGTCTATATTTTAATTATAAAAACCGTGTTAAGGTTGCGCTTGGTGTTGCATATGGTAAAAAACAGCATGATAAAAGAGAAACAATCAAACAAAGAGATTGGGAGAGGCAAAAAAATCGTTTAGTAAAGAGCAATCAAGGGTAGACCTCTTGCAGAAATTAATACCATTTCCCATAAATAACTGTATATATGGGAAAGTATGATTAAAGAAATACCTCGAGAGTGTGTTTCTTACCTTTGAAGGAAGAACATTAATTGGCAACTTTTGTTATCTTTCAAAATTGTTTGTGTGTGCACCTTTAAAAAGATATATATTACACATACATGTGATCATATTAACGGATGCAAATTGGATGTATAAATGCTACGATGCCTGTTCGTTAGTTTTATGAGTTGATATTCATTAGGTATTAAATGAAACAATTAAGAAATAATAAAAAATTAAGAAATAATAAAAATAACTTACTCCTTTGGATCGTCATAGTTGGAGTATTGCTTGTTATATATAACTTGCTAGATGATACATCATTGAGTGGCAAGAAGTTGCCATTTTCCTCATTCCTTGAAGAAGTGAGTGATGGATCTATTGGAGAGGTTGCGATCAAGGGCAACATTATAGAAGGAAAATATCAAAATGGGCAGAAATTTTCGACTTTTGCGCCTCATTTTTATCCAAAGCTGATAGATCAATTGACAGAGCATAAAGTCAAGATTGAAATAGTGCCAACTGAAACTTCTTTTGGATATTTTTTCAATATTCTGCTTTCGTGGTTTCCAGTACTTTTATTGATTGGTGTTTGGATATATTTCATTCGCAATATGCAGGGTGGAGGAGGCAAGGCTTTGGGTTTTGGTAAATCAAAGGCTAAGCTGCTTTCAGAGGTGAAGAATAAAGTCACATTTGCAGATGTCGCGGGTATTGAAGAGGCGAAGAATGAATTGCAAGAAATCGTGGGATTTTTGAAAGATCCTGCGAAATTTCAAAGGCTTGGAGCTAAAATACCTAAAGGCTGTTTGCTGATTGGCCCTCCAGGGACTGGTAAGACGCTGTTGGCTCGTGCGATTGCTGGTGAAGCTGGTGTGCCATTTTTTATCATCTCAGGATCTGATTTCGTTGAGATGTTTGTTGGAGTTGGTGCAAGTCGTGTTAGAGAGATGTTTGCTGAGGCGAAAAAGCACGCTCCTTGTATAATTTTTATAGATGAAATTGATGCTGTTGGAAGGCATAGGGGCAGAGGGTCAGGCATGGGTGGTGGTCACGATGAGCGTGAACAGACCTTGAATCAGCTTTTGGTTGAGATGGATGGCTTTTCTGAAAATGATGGAACCATAATTATTGCTGCGACAAATAGGCCTGACGTATTAGATCATGCATTGCTTCGGCCTGGAAGATTTGATAGGCAAATCAATGTGCCTATACCTGATCTTCAAGGGCGTGAGAAAATTTTAAAAGTGCATATGAATGGAATCCCAATGGCGCCTGATGTGAATACTAAGGTGCTTGCACAGGGGACTCCTGGCTTTTCTGGTGCAGATTTAAAAAATCTTGTTAACGAAGCTGCTCTGCTTGCTGCAAAAATTGGCAGGGAACTCGTTACTATGATGGAATTTGAATCTGCTAAAGATAAAGTTATGATGGGTGCTGAGTGTGTATCAATGGTGCTTAGTGAAGAGCAAAAATCGCTCACTGCATACCACGAAGCTGGTCATGCACTTGTAGCTTGCCACCTTCCTGCATCTGATCCCGTGCATAAAGCAACGATTATTCCAAGGGGTAGAGCTCTTGGTCTGACCATTAGGTTGCCAGAGGATGACAGATTCTCTGTAACACGTGAAAAGTTAAATGCTGATGTTGCGGTTGCTATGGCTGGCAGAATCGCTGAGGAATTAATCTTCGGTTATGATAAAGTTACAACTGGTGCTGGTGGAGATATTAAATCTGCTACTAAGATAGTCCGCCATATGGTTATGCATTCTGGCTTAAGTGATGCAATAGGCCCTGTTCTTGTTGGGGATGATGAGGAAAATATCTCAGAAGACTTAGCAAAGAAAATAGATCAGGAAATTAAGAAGATTATTGATGCTGCTTATGATGTGGCTCATAAAATCATCTCTGCACATATAGATCAGCTTCATGCTATAGCAAAGGGGTTGTTGCGATATGAGACTTTGAGTGGTGCTGAGATTCGTGATTTAGTGGCTGGCAAGCAAGTCCAGCGTGTTGAAGAAGAGGATTCTACAACTCTAAAACCATCTGTTCCAATATCCAATGGTGATAGCACAAAGCAGGCTGGTGGTGCAATTAACAACCCGCCGCCTGTGAATGAGAATCCGCAAGGGGCGTGAGCTGGCTCTAAAGAAAGATGTGCCAAGACGTAGTATCATGTGACTTGGCGCAAGTATATAGTGCAGGGCAACAAGAGGTGTTTATTAATTGTAAATAATGTGTTTCTAGTTTTATGTCTGCATTCCTTGAGAATTTCTTTGGTACAATCGCGTCTGTTACATCAGTTATAAGTTTGCTTCCGCAGGTTTATAAGGCTTATGTTACAAAATCGACAAAAGATCTTTCAATGTTGTTTTTAATAAATTGCATAGTTTGTGCAGTGGCGTGGGTTGTTTATGGAATTATGAAAAGCTCTGATTTTGTCGTTTATAGTAATATCCTTTTCTTTATTATTAGTGTAATATCTGCTGCACAGAAGATTTACTATGATAAAAAACAAAGAGATGTATAAAGCATTTTACAAGCAATTTGGAGATACAACTCATTATAAATCTTTGCTATGTTTGAATGGTGAGCTGCCCACGCGAGAATTCTTTTTAGAAGAGCCAATAGCTAATTTACCAATTATTGCTGTTGATGGTGCTTTAAATATATTAGATGCAGCGAATATAACACCACATTTAGTTGTTGGTGACCTAGATAGTGTTAAGGCTGAGTTATTAACTAAAGTTAAGTCAGTATTTTTGCCAGATCAGAGCAAAGGCGATTTTCAAAAAGCCATGGAATACCTAGAGCAGCAGGATCTGCTTCCGACTCTTGTTCTCGGAATAAGTGGTGGCTGCTTTGATCATATACTCAATAACATGTATACTTTGGTAGCTTATAAAAGCACTTTCTATGCACCTCCTGTTTTTGGTTATATATTGCGCGACGAGCTTTTGAGATTATCGCTTCCTATATATTCTAAAATTTCCCTAGTTAGTTTACCTAAAGCAAAAGTTACAACTCAAGGATTAAAATGGGAATTGAAAGATAAATTACTAGAATTTCCGTACGTAAATTCATGTTCTAATAGGACGAATCAATCAGAAGTAATAATAAAGGTTGATACGGGGTGTGTTTGCGTTATGGTGTCACTCAACCACATAGAGGATGCTGGGTTATGGTGAGTGACTTAGCTATACTATAGTAAATTCTTAGATAGTTAATAGATTTATCAATTCTATAAAATCGTCATTGCGAAGGAACTGCGAGCGCAAGTGCGGCAGGACTGTGGCAATCCAGTCTCTCTTCGCCATTTTTCTGGATTGCCACGTCGTGCTAACGCACTCTTTGCGGCGACGACCTTATAGCAATTCTCAAAGAAAGAATGGATCGGTCTATTAATCAGCTAAGAATTTACTATATATAACACCAACTATGTATAAGAGTTTGCTCATCACGAGCAAACTTCTAAAAGTCATCCAGAGCTAAGCGCGAGGATCTCTTCCAACCTGTGGTCGCAACACAGCCCACTCGAGTTTTCCTTAATCTGCTTTTCTCGTTCAATTACCGCATAAAGGAGATCCTTCGCTTCGCTCTGGATGACAACAGAGCAAATGCCAGAAATTTTAACTTTAATACCTTCTAAAATATAACGCTTATACAGAGTTGGCGTTATAGTATTTTCCTGGCTTAATTAAGAATGGCAGAACTTCAGGTTTTTTAGTTTGATCAAGAAAAGATAATGCGCTACTCTAATTCTTAATATAGGCTTCATATTGGCAATTATAATTATTTATTTTTTTATAAAATATTAAGCATTGTCTCGAGCTGGCATGCTACGCAAATTGATAGAGTTCAATTTTATGCTGATTTATGGAGTTTGAAACTCATGTTGATATATGAGTAATTTCTGTTAAAAAATATACGTTATTATCTTCAGATTTGCCTAGTCTGCTTTTTAGAAAAGGCCGCTTCTTTTTATAATGTACGCTTGGACAAATCTGAAGTGCTATTACCTGCTTTTTATAGTATTTTCCATTTGCGTTAATAGTGCGTTGCTCGAAGCTCATACAGATTTTACTACACTTCGCCTCTCTCGCACCTGCTACTCACGCATTCGCGAAAACACTATAACAGAAATTACTATATCAGATTTGTAATAAATTAACAAAGGAGCAGAAAGAATCGGTCTTTTTACTGTCCGTTGGTACATTTCTTGAGTACTTTGACTTGATGCTATATGTCCATATGTCAGTGCTTTTGAATGAGCTGTTCTTTCCTCAGACCGATCCTGTAATCGCGAATGTATTAGCGATTTTCACTTTTGGTTCCGCTTTCGTGTTGAGGCCTATTGGTGGTTTGATAGTAGGGTGGATTGGTGATCATATAGGTCGTAAAAACACAATAATTATTACTACGTTTGTTATGGCGGTTTGTTGTGTTGCTATGGCGATAATGCCAACTTATGCAGAACTGGGTATAACTGCGAGTATCATGATAATAGTAATCAGGGTATTTCAAGGCTTCACTTCAATGGGTGAGATTATTGGTGCTAAGCTTTATTTAGTAGAAACATTAAAGCAGCCTCACAGGTATGTGTGTAGTGGAGTGATTGGCCTCTTATCGACATCGGGTGGTTTTTTTGCTCTAATTATAGCTTATATATCGACTACTTTTGCTTTTAATTGGAGAATCGCATTTTGGATAGGTGTTGTGATTGCTATGATCGGATTAGTGGCAAGGGCAAAACTTCGAGAAACACCAGATTTTGCGAACTATCAACGTAGATTAAAAGCGAAACAAGAGCTCATAAGTTGTGATAATTATTCAAAACAGTCTATAAATGAAAAGATAGATAAAAAGGCTATAGCATCATATTTTGCAATGTGCTTGATTCGCCCAATTTGCTTTTATATCGCTTACATTTATTCAGGGGCTTTTATGAAAGAGTCTTTAGGAATGAGTGGGGAAGAGGTCATTAAGCAAAATTTTTAATGATAATATTTTTCATAGTTGCAATATACTCTGTAAAAATATACCACCCACTAAAACCAGCAAAAATCAATATCATATTTTCGTCTGTTATATTACTGTTTGTTACATATTGGTTTTATAATGTATCATCTTTATTTTCGTTAACCATTTTGCAGCTTTCTATACTTTCTGGTTATTTGACGCTAGATGCTGCAAGGGTATCAATATTTCAGCATATTCCAAGTATCTAAACGTTTTACAATCTTGGCTACTACATTTGGTCTATCTGGGGGTGTTGTAGGGTATGGCATTGCTCCATTGCTCCTTTTATTTTTAAGTACATATTTAGGACATTATGCCATTTTAGTAATATTAATTCCTGTCATTATTGCGCACATATATAGTAAAAGCAGTTGAAAAGGCTTCGGATTAGAGTATAGTGAAATAATTTATGCATTATTCATTAGATTTTCGGATTAGAGTAATAAAGTTTATAGAAAGTGGTAGCAGTAAGTCGGAA
>JABFOW010000049.1:0-18548 GCA_022817725.1 Archaeoteleia sp. ZL-2020 | reverse complement strand
TTCACATTGCAGCTTGAAAAAGGCAAAAATAACTGCCGAAACGTTGCCAAATAAAAATTTTTTATTATAAATCAATGATTGATTTTTACTTAGTTCCTTACATGACCAATTTTAAATTCTTTCAAATAATTGAAATACAAAGGAACATAATTAAATTCTACAAAATATTATTAAAATTAATATTAACAATTAAAATTAAAATTTACATCTAAAATTAACAATCAATAATTAAAATTCAAATCAAGAACTAAGATTGAAATTATTAATTTAAGTTAAAATTATCAATATTAATTGAATTTAATAATTTTAGTTAATAATTGAAACTACAATTAAAATTAATAATTAATAACTAAATAAAATTAATTAATTAAAATTATTAATTTTAATTATTTATTTTATTTATTAGTTTTAATTAAATTATAAATTTCAATGTCCGTCGTTTATTTCAATGGCGTAAACTCGTTGAGATTCAAACATGCCTATAATGAGTGACAATACAACGAACTGTCAAATGTAGACGCGCATTAGGTGTGGAAAAAGAAACTTATGTTTCTCACTCGCAAACTCTTTGCCTCTCTCTCGCAACTACTAATGTATATTGCGAAAATGATATAGCAATGACAATGCAAATGTACATATTTTATAAAGTCCACCAATTTACGGTGAAATCTTATTAAACCTACAAACATTCGCTATAAATGATTAAATGAAGAAGATTGTCATCGTTTATACAAATACATGTGCTTCTGTCAGGCAGGTTATAGACACATGACAGACGAAACCTCGCTTTTCGAATACGCCCGCGTGACATCCGGTACTGTTGGTGCGAAACTTACCTTGCCTCTTACATGTCGCCCTTTCCGTTCGGATGATTTTCTGATTGGTTCATATTTGAATTATTATTGATTATTTCAACATTGAATAACTTTTTAACGAGAAAAGCTACGACATTTTTTCATAAGACTTTTTTGCTTAGTTTTTTACGCAGAATCTGGATTTTTTCTCTGGGTCGTTAATTATGGATCACCCTGTATATACATAAATTGTTAGTTTATATATATACGTATATGAGATTCATCAAGTAACTGGTTAATCAACTCACTCAGTACTGTTATAATATTAAAGATTTCTCGAAATCGACAATTAATTCATTAAATTTATCAAAGTTATACACCTTCGAATGAATTTTTGAAAATAACTTATAAATAAATTGCTGTGTCTTTTATAAATTTCTTTTCATGAAATTAAAGGGACTTGAATAAATAGATACGCTTAATACACTTTTTGATGTTTAAGCAATACAGAGGAAAAAATGAATAAAATGAACTAAAATTTATTTCTATGCATTTTGTTACATTAAACCTTTTATTGAAACGTACAGGAAAGGTATAGGATCGAGACATATATAAGTATCAATCTTTTTTAGACGGCAGTTGTAAGATATACTTATAATATATGTATAATATACGTATATCTGACACGTTCTCTTACGTTCCCAGTGGGTAGTAGAGAACAAAAAAGTAATTCCCTTTGTGTACAGCATTTTTACGAATGACAAATGTGTGACGTGCATCTTATGCATATTTCCGGACACTTGTCTTTGTGTATCAAATGCACAATAGATCTGCCAACCTCTTCTTCTTGCAACGTATAGCGCGATAAGGTACTTATGACGCCGATACTATCCCGACATGGAGAAGTACGCATTTCGACTGAAAATAAATGTTCAAAAAAATTAATTGAAGCGTTCTAAGCAAACGAATTCAATCATATGATTATTCGATAACATAAAAATATGTTTATAAATGAAGAAAAGAAAGAAAAAATACTTTCTATACCAAAGAAATATATACATTTGAGTAGAAAAATATGTTTAATAATTGTTTGAATACAGAAGTGTTTCACAATTTACAACGTTCAAGTTCCAAAATAGTTTACGAAATGTTAATAAATAATGTAATGTTCAATTTTGCTAAAATATTTGATAATTGCAAATATACTTACCATTGTGGTGATAGTTAACATTCTATGATAAAGCTTATCAGTATATAATGCAGTATCTGCACTACATTTATCTAGAAAAGATAAGTATATAAATATTATTAATAACCCAGATAGAAAAATGTTGGGATATTTGTGCGATATTTGCATAATGTTATACCGTGCAATTGCACAAATGTGGCACCAAGGTGTTTCCTCATTTGACATTAGATTTGTCACAAATAGTTTGTCAAAATGAAAGACATAAAGTTTGCAATATAACAAAACAAATAGTTTGCGCAACGCATTTCACGCATTTAGATGGCATTAAAATGCAGACTTTAAATGTTGCAATATTTGCCGAAACAGTTTATGCTTTCAATAAACAAATTTTAATGAAATTTTGTATTAATTTCAAAGGTAAAAAAGTTTAGGATTACATGATCCAATATTTGCTGCATATAGCGATTAAATTTAAGGCTATAATAAATTTTTAATTTAATTAAACCAAATTATAAGAATCTTTACTTACCTATTATTTTAATTTTGTTAATAGGGGTGCACAACAGTTGAAAGTCAGTGTTAATAATAATTTATTACAGAACCAAACATGAACTTATAAATCTATATTTATAAAGGTATTTATATAATGAATTATATAAAGAGTTATACACTGAGAACAATGTATTGTATAATTTACCATATTTATCGTAGTCAGAGGATATACTGGACGAACGACATAATTTTGACCGTATAAAATAGGAAATTTTACTAGAGTATTAGGAAAAATTGTCATATTTCTGATAAAAATTGCTATTTTTTATGGTAAAAATGATTCCTTCTATCCAGTGTATCTCCTGACTACCATACATACGGTAAATTATGCAATAACATTTTACATTAACATTTTTTGGACGGTGACTCTCCTTCACTTTTGAATCATGTCTGTAATTTTATCCGCTATCTTCCGCCTTTTGCTACGAGTGCTCTGCTGTCTACTAAGTTCATTTGCATCCTTAGAGTGTTGGTTTCTGTACCGCTGTTTAGCATTCCGCAAGCCTTCAGAAACAGCCTCTTGTAGCTCCAGAACAGTTGGATTAGCAAAATGTTTGTTATGTACCAAAGCCTCTACAACAGTTAATTATACACATACATTTTATCCGGCATTGTCTTCTGCTACATTTCACTACAATAAAAAAAAGCAATGAAATATCAGTACTACTGTAATATAGTATGGCTTAGTATACCGAAGAAACTAGACTTAATTTCATGTTTTTTCAATTAAAAGTTCTGTGAAAAAGACTTGCAGTTATTGTGGTCTTGTGTAAAAATTTGTACGTATACCCTGATGGAAATATTTTTATGGTAAGTGTTGTACAGTAATGAAAAATGCTGCAAAATCGAATGACAATCTCTAACAATTGTTCACTTCCTGTCGGAGAAATGCATTATTTGACAGAGAAATTACAAGTAACGAAAATGTCCATGTAATTTCTTTGGGAAGTGATGTAACGTCCAAAAATATAGAATAAGTCACGGAATTTCACCAAGAGTCAAAACTTTTTAGCAAAAATTATCGGTTTTCAAGACATTGGAAACATTTTCCATCACAAACATTTCCACCAGGATATAACCCCAACGGAGCATGAAATGACGAAGGTTGAAACTACGTTGATATACGTTGGTTTTACCCCTAACAGATTAGTAGAAAACACGTAGAAGCGACGTTTCTCGGCATTTCCATACCAAAATGTCGAGCAACGTCGCTTTTACGTGTTTTTTACTTTGAAATACTTGTAAACGTAGAAGATATATAAAAATAAGATTTCTTGGACATTTGCTGCAGACATTTCAGCGGTACAAATTAGGTATAGAACATACATATATCAACATAGTTGCAGTCTTTGTCATTTTCTGCTCCGTCTGGAAATAAAATTTACAACGTACTTCAAAATACTTCAATGCGGGAGAACAAATTTAAGTGTTCGTTTTACATTGAATATATTAATCAATTAAGTTATGCAATGTATTTATATGTCTCCTTTACTATAATTTGTTCAATTATCAAATTATCCTACAAATGCTTAATTTGTATTTTTTATCAGACACTAAGAAATGCCTTACGTCTAGCCATTGTATTAGTGTAAATTGGAACATTGTGATTTTCTGTTTAAAACAAATCGTTTTTAAATATTTAAAACAGTATCAAATTTAAAATCGCTTACTACAATAATCAACAATTGGTACACTGCCAAAACTATAACATAGTACAGATTAAAATGCCCGAACATTTTATAATTACAATATACATTAGTGGTGAAATGAACGAATTACCATAGAAAGCTTTACATATCCTTTTGTCATATATGGATATCGAATTTGCCGCTCCAGTCCACGTTATGTTCATTGTAAACGCATCTGTGAAACTTTCTTTTATCATCGCAGTCGCACATTCCTTAGGATTCATACCACCTAGGTATATGTAGTAAGATACCTGAAAATATTTTACATACGTATTTATTGCGCTGCATAAAAAGACATCCTTTATTATCCAGATACCAAAACGCTGTTTATACTTAGAAGTAGGTTGGCATAATTTTTTTCGGCGTAAATACAGACAAAAGAGGACACAGGTGTTGGCACAATCAAACTACAAATGTATTAACAATTAATAATACCAAGAAAACGGTGAAAAAATGTTAAATTTACGATAAAACTATTTTTCTGTATGGTTATAGGAATCATATGTTTTATACCTTTGAATTGTTAGTATTTATATAAATTGGTGCTCTTCAATGTTAACGTGACAAAGAAATCCTATATTCCGCAAATTATTCCCTATCAGAAAAAATTTCTACGAAACACTTAGAATTACTATAAAATGAACTATGCATAATTACGAAAAACTAGAGAAATAATTACGCATTTCTATAAAACTTATTTTTCTTTCATATAAATTCGCCGCTTAACGATCAATAAAGAAACTACAAATTTCTACAAAAGACTACGAGAAATTACTAAATTGTCAGGTGTAGTATGGCATAAAAATGCATAAATGTTCGTAGAAGTTGCGACACAGAATTGTTACATGTACGTAGTATTTCTACGAAATTTAACACATTGCTACAGAAATGTTCCAATTTCGATAAAAATGTATAGTCTTTTGTAGTAACACGTAGTTTATTTCCTAGTTATTGCTAGTTTTTCGTATACATATTTTTGCCAGGGTTGATGTAACTATTTATCTTTAACTTATGCCTGGTTTACACTGAGAGAAAAATATGGTTGTAGTAACCAGGATAGTGAATTTGCGATCCAATCATGCTTCTAAGGTTACAGCAATCACATTACCTTTTGTAATTTTGGTCATGCTTTACATTACAAACTCCAGCCAAATTCAGCCATTTGAAGTATTAAACATGTTTTGGTTGAAGCTGGTAAAGTAAAGTATTAGAATAAATTTTTATTGATTATTATTTCTACAAATCGATGCTTTGCGGTATTGATATGATAAAGAATCACACAGAAATCCTATATGTTTTGCAATTCAAATCTATTTTTATCACTTTTCTAAAACTCTTTATCCTCTTCTTTGTCGATTTAGACTAAACTTTTACGTAGCAACCATTTCTTATAGTCCCAATAACTAATCCAGTATAGTTATCATGACGAAACATTATGGTTGGATCATAAAATCACCATACTTTATCACTAACAGCAGAGATATTCTATGTACATTCATAGAATATTCATAGGATGTCATATGTCCTATGAATATATTTGAAATGAACATAGAATATCTGTGCTATTAGGGATAGTTATTATTACCGTATACCATTTTGTGGTTACAGTAATCATAATCTGGTGATCATTACCAAATAATATGGTCCTTGTGACTATTTACATATTTACCGTAGAAATATGGTTCCTGCAATTATCCAGTTTCCTCTCAGTGTAAATGTTTTTACACTACGAACCTAATAATTCGGAGATTCAAAAATGGTGCTAAAAACTTATATAGCATTACTTACAACATAATCAAACTCTCTATCCGATATTTGTTCAAATACTTCCAGTTGTTCAGGCGACGACAGCGGAAAAATTGGAGGTTTGGAAGGCATTTTTTTTGCCTTTTCAAGTTTCTGCGTTCTACAATCCACTGATTGTATACATTTCAGCACAAGACTGTAAAATAGGTATCAACAATTTTATTATAAGTGAGTAAATGATATGTGTATAAACGTGTGTTGCGGTACTTTTGGGGACGTACACACTTTTGGGAGACTAGTCACAACCCCAACGGAACGAAAACGTATTATAACCGTTTCGACAACGTTTGGGTCATTGTTACCGAAATGTTCTGCAAACGTTCATACAACCTCAAAATGTCCGCACATGGAAACGTTTATACAACGTTTCACAAAACGCCGTATAAACGTTTACCCTAACGTTTTTGCGAACTTTTTTTGAGAAATTTCAAGCGGTATAAAATTTTTTCCGGATTCTGAGTGGCAAACGTTGCAGAAATGTGCCAAAAACGTTCATGAAACGTTAGTGGAAACGCTGTACAAGATAAAAGTTACTTTGTGATTTTGAAGCATATGATAAAACGTTTTTGAACCGTTGTAAAAACGTTTTAAATAGGATAGGGCATTTTACCAGTCAAAATCATTTTGATCAATTGACGGTCAATGGTAAAAATCTACGTAAATACTAAAGGCATATTCGTTAAATCAATTTTTTATCATCTTCACAGGTTACTTAAAAAGAAATAATACATTAAGATTTCAAATATAATCTATAAGTTTATTTTATATTTAATCGGACTCAATCAGAATCTTCTCCGGTCTTAGTCAGAATCGGAAGTAGTAATATTTACAGTTTCATCTTCTGTATTATATGATTTCAAATCGCTACAATTAAGTTTCTGCACTTGCTGTAAATGAAACCCCAGGAAAACCAGTTTTTTTCGGGCGCATATGATGATTTTGTTATATTCCTACCCCTACAGAGTTCAATCGTTAGATGGTTCAACAAACGTTTCATAAACTCTTGAAACTTTTTGTAAACGTTTGTTAAACGCTATTTTCTCCACGGTCAAAAAACCGTTTAACAAAAGTTTCTTAAACGTTCAAACCTTTATAAAACGTTTATGAAACGGACGTATACTTTATGTCCGTTAAGGGGATGAAACGCCTTCCTGCAATACCGACCGACAGTTTTTTACTAGTTTGATTATTATAAACATTTCTGCGATTATAAAAGAAAAAAGAAGGAGTCATCTCAAATCTTTCACATCATACGAATCGTACGAAACAAACAACAAACAATTTGGAAGATTAGAATGATCGTAAGATTGGAACTCGTTTTCATGCATAAAAACGACGGCAGCCTCACGCCTGGAAAACGAGTTCCAATCTCACGATAATTCTAATCTTACAAATCGTTTACTGTTTGTTTCAGAGGATTAGTATGTAATGAATGATTTGAGATGACTCCTTCGTTTGTCTTTTATAATCGCAGAAATGTTTATAATAATCAAACTAATAAAAAACTGTCGGTCGGTATTGCAGGAAGGCGTTTCATCCCCTTAACAACCCACGTATGTTTTATAACATTCCATCATAACTTCTCGTAACAACAAGATATTTGTATACAACTACAAGTTAGAGGTACATTAATTATTTCAAAACGTTTGATTTGCCAAATTTTTTAATATGTTTTAAATATTTGTTAATACTTTTTGCATTATGACGTTCCAAGATCCTAAACAGCAATTCATTACTTTCAAGAATTAAAATGAAGATTAACTTACTCCAATTTAGACTCCATATTATCGAAACGATCATGCATTTTACTGAAAGAAAAACATTCATGTATTAATAATATATTATTAAAAGTGATTCGTCAATTGCCACTGAAGTTCAAATTGTAAGATTCCCGTCAAAATAGGTTTTTCTTCAATTATGTAAATATGAATTGACCGTTTTTGATGAAAATAATCCATTTCAATTTTGAAGCATTTTGATTGTTTTATTAATGCGGGATTACTGATAGCGTTTTGTTGTAATTATTTAAGGTTTAAAAAAATTGTCAAAAACGTGATTAGTAATCACGCATTAATGAATCAATAGTACTTCAAAATGTATTTAAAATCTTTAAAACACCGCAGAGTATGTAATGAATAATTTTTATCAAAAATTATCAAATCATAGCCACATAAATTAAAGAAAAACATATTTCACCTGGAATCTGAAAATTTTAACTGTAATGGAAATTGACGAATCACCTTAACATTCATTTTAAACAAGGAAACTGTACTTAATAATCATCATTTACAAAATATTCTTACTTAAATCCTGAGCGTAAGGCATCGATTATATCGCCATCCTTTGGTTTCAATATTTGTAGTCGGTCTTCATTGTGAATCCTCTTCGTATTCATGGTACATACATTTGTTGAAGATTGATTCTCTTTATTTGATGATGGTTCGCTATTTAGCGCAGGTAATCGAAGTTGTGTATTCGGTGTACTTTGTACTGGCAATACTTTTGTATACACGTGTCGTTGTTCGGTCGCATTTCTATTTGAGTGTTCGTTGAAAAGATCTTGAGCTTGATGAAAATCCGTTTGCTGTGACGTATCCTGATGTTGGGTACGTGTTGAAGTGGACAAAGAAGCGTGATATGATACATTTTGCGGGAGACAATTGTTACAGGATAATGGAGTTCGTGCTTTAACATAAGTCATCGGTGTTTCTTGTGACAAACTGCAATTTTCCCTTCCTTTTCTTAATATTTTGGCACTTGAAATTGTTGCAGTTGCTGGCTGTTTGGACGATCCATACTCATTTAAATCCTTTTCATTAGAAGGTTGATTGGATGTCGCATTACATTTCCTTGAAATTTGTATCATGAATTCGTTGTCGGAAGTGTTTGCATCTTGCTGAAATGTGTTTGTGGGAACTTCGGTTGAATTCTGCGTCGAAGATTCTGATGAATATTTTACTGGAGACTTTTCAAAAAATTCACAGTTGTTTTCGGCACTACTCTGGTCCGAGCTTAGATTTTTTTGAAGTTTACCAGTCATGTTTCCGTTGTGGGAAGAGTTCTCTGTACTTTTTAAAGCACCTCCTGCATTGTGCTCAATTGTGTTTGATATCAGATGTTTAGTCGAATTCTGCGTTGAAGATTTTGGTGGATATTTTACTGGAGACTCTTCAAAATATTCCCAATTGTCTTTATCCTTACCATTTTTATTGTGAACGTTTACGTCTATGGAATGATTGGAAGAATTCTGCACTGATGATTCGTGATCACTTTCACCACTATCATGGCCCGAGCTTGTGTCAAATTGAGACAATTGCTTCTCAATAATGTCCAATTTATCGTTGATTGTATTTTGTTGGTTGTTCTTTCGCTTTCGAAATCCTTCATCCGATTCGGTTGTCATATAGCGTGATGGTTTTTTAGTATATCTCCTTTTGCGATTCATATTTTAAAATAGCTGTGGAAAACACGAAAAAAATCAGAAATATATAAAAATATTTTTAGAATGTTACGGGACACTCCTGATAAATCATGTTTTGTGTACCAATGCATGAAGACCTATATGTACAGGAGGAGGTGATTACGTAATCTGTATAATATGTATGATGCTGTAATCGATGTTGTTTTTTCATAAAATATGTGATATAGTTCAACGTATCTAATCAACATTCATCTGGGTCAAATATAAATTTACTCAGTTACTGAGCCAAATTAAATATTACAAAAAATTATTCGCATAGAATAATTCATGTGTTGGACTTATGTTTCATGTTATATGCCAGACATATATTACCAATATTACCATCTACTTTGAGCTGTAGTTTTACTCGGTAGCACGGGAATGCCATTCATGTAATCTATACATATGTTTCATGAAACAGCCCATGTAGAAATCGCCAAGCATTTCCAACCAGAAGTAGCCCTATACTGTACCAATATCAGGTCTCCACTGCTCCAATAGTCTGTCACTTTTCAAATAGCAACGACCCACCGTCCACATTCGCTTGCCTAATTACTCTGCTCGAATACTGTGCCAGCGTTGGCTGCTAAGCATTGGCAAACATTACGAGCTCAGCACTAGCGTGTCAGTGTTTTGTCACGAATCATAAAAATAGAAGATACTTCTTTAAGTACAAATGGAATGTTTCAGAACTAGAAGTTGGCAATCAGTACCGTGGCAGTGTACAGCCAGTATCGTACCAACGCTATTGCAACGTTGAAACAGCATATCGCCAGTAACATGTTACCAGTTTGTTTTAGATTGTCTAGACAGTACTATCACTTACACTTCTGTCAGACATGCGCCATTGTAATCCAATAAACTGAGTCACGTCTGGGTCAGTGATGGCAACTGATGCTGGCCTAGTAACCGCGAACAGATAGGTACAGACTAGTCATGCTGTCTTTTGAATCACGTTTCTTAAAAAGACAGATTGAAATTCAAAATAACGAATCTGCATCTACATGCTCGCTATCAATGCGAACATTTTGAATCTGTGTTTGCAGATTCAAAATTCTCGCAGATTTGTGTATGCTGAACTTCACGTACTGGCCAAGTGGTTAAGTACCTTGCTTCATAACGCAAAGACGTGTTTAAGATCGTTTGGGAAATTAATTTTTGTTTCGTTTTTTAAAACTTTATTTACCTATTTATTATGTTAAGTTTACGCTTAAAATTTTTAGAAACATTTATTTTATATTCTTAAATCAGATAAATATGTTTCAATATATTTTAATCTGTAGGTACATGCGGTTTAAGAATCACAATTAATACAGATATAAATTTTTATAATTTTATCACTCTAGGGTATTACTGGGGATATACTCGACATAATTTTTTACTCATGCTGCGCCATTTGTGTACCATTGACATGATGGTAACAGTCCATACGCATCTAACACACTGAAAGAAATCGGCACAGTTGAATCTGCTACTAAATTTAGTTGACTATTATTTTAACTGACAAATTTAGTGATTATGGATAGGAATTTTAGTCAAACAATTATGTTAACAGTAGAAATTATTTAAACTTACTGCCGTAACTTTAGATTACAGTTATTATTACGAATCGACAAACTTCGATTTAACCTCAAAGTTTATTGAAATTAATAATTAATATTTTAATTATTTTTTGTAGTTGTTATATTTCTTTATATAGCTCTTGGTCTATTTAAATTATTATCAATGGTCTACTCACGCAACCAATAGCTACTTATTTGCAACCGAAATATCATTTTATAACAGAGATAACATTAGGTATGTATCATGTTGGTCAAATGTATTCAGTGACAATATAATATATATAAATAATATAAATATAAGTAATTAAAGCATTTATAACTGAATAAATTAAAGTACACAATGTTTTATTGATAATTACATATTTGTTTAAAATAACAATAACTTAATTATACAGTACTAATATGTTATTTCTATTATTATAATTAAAAAAATAGCAAACTCCATGGTCCTTAACCTGTATGCCTCGACAGTAGCGCCAACAATTACATGTCAGTAAGAGTTATTAGTTTTGTCAGTTCATTTAATTAAATTTTTAAATAGTTCATATTTTAAATAAGTTTCAGTTACATGTACTGAAAACTACTGAACTTTTCTCTCAGCGCAGAGTAGCGCACACACCGCCGTCAACCGTGGAACATGATTATCATTACAATGCTGTACCAGTCTAATCTAATCAACTGGAACTTGCCTGGGCCAGTGCTGGCCGTAAGTACTGGTTCATCTGGACCCAATGCTGCCCATGTAATGGGCTGATTGTATCTTTCTACATGGGAGCTTGCATTTTCAATATTTGTATAATTAACCGAAACCAATTATTGCAGCTGAAGCAATTTTTCGATATTCACACTGAAACCGAAAGTGCGGGCCAATATGGCAGCAGTCGAAACGCCTTGCATTTTTCTGTACATATTTTCATGTTGTGTATTTATTTATGATTTTCGCCAAATGAATGGCGTAAACTTTGCCTTGCTTTCATCATCTCTTGCTTTGCTCTCTCTCTCTATCTCTCTCTCTCTCTCTCTCTCGCTCTCTCTCTCTCGCTCTCGCTCTCGCTCTCGCTCTTGCATTCGAAGGCCCTTAAACGTGATTACATATAGCGTATTGTCAATGTGGGTGCCATGCCGGGGCACGAAAGTTGTTTGGCATGAAAAACGCAATTTTTTTTGTAAAAATGCGTCTTCGTGACATTACAATTTTGTTCCATACTACCTACGTTACATTACGTAGTCGCAATTACTAACCGTCGTACAAAAGTTTTCTCCATACATCATTTTCATAAAATTGCGTTTTTCGTGCCAAACAACTTTCGTGCCCCGACATGGCACCCTATTGATGTTAATGTTAATGATTCAACATTTACCTTTGTTTTTGTGTCGTGTCACACGACCTTCAATAGTTGCACTTCAAACCCTTCGTTTCTGTCAAGTGTCTGTTTTATTTTTTATCAAGTATACCAATATTATTATTAAAACAACAAAGAAAGTAACAACCCATACATCACAAGAAAATTATTATTACTGCAGCAATATTGCTGCAACAATGAAGTGCCCTTCCTTTATTGATTCAATATTGCTGCAATATTAAATCAATAATGAAAGAAAAAATCGTTATTGCAGCAATAAGAATTATTTTTGTGTTATGTGGGAACGTGTACATTTTAATAATCAGTACATACATATAGAGCCTGTAGGTAAACCAAAAATCGTGACCAGTCAACCTGTTTCATAATATTAGAGCTATATAAAATGTATAAATGATATGTATTACTTGTTACCTGAGTGTAATTCATGATTCCACATTCAAGGGTAGACTGAAGTTTATTGCAATACACACAATCGTTTATAAAAATATCACACGTGCCAAAAACATCATTACGTATAAGAAACAATTCGTTAAACAATTTATACAAGCGAAGAAATCAAAATGATACTGAAACAAAAATATTTTTTATGGAAACACCTATTTTCATTACATATTTTCGTTGATGCTACGTTTGTAGAAAGTGCATACAAGAAATAAGCATATATTATTAAATTTTTAGAAAAAGATTTCAGAACACATTATATGTCATAATTTTTAAAAACAATAACAAAGTTTCATATGAATTTGTGGTCTTAATCATTTCGATAATATTCAAAGATTGAAAGGTTTATTTTAAATATTGTAAAGATTTTAAAAAAACTTTTTAGAAAGTATTCACAAGGAAAGTGTGTGATGCAAAAACGCGATTGAACGTGATTAAAAGTGTCAAACCTATCTAATACGCTCTCGATTGTTGGACGTACTAGAGTTTTAAGAAGAATACAGACTGTATGCAGTAATTACCTACACATGTAAAGTCCTACGTGTAATTGAATACACGCGCTAAATTCGTGCACTAAAACTCTGTACAGGACTTTCCTATACGTGCAATTTCCTACGCGCAGATCTCTACACACGCTACAGACATTGGCTACAATTCCATTTCCATTCATTGTAATGTGTAGAAAATCACATATACAGAAAATTACGGTGCAGAATTAAACAGCACTGAAGTGTAGAGAATAGCATGTAGGACAATGTATGTGTAGGACATTACGGTGCAGAGTATAACAGCATTCAAGTGAAGACATTAGCATGTATAGATTATTTCGTGTAGTACTTTACATGTGTAGGAAATTACTGTATACAGTCTGGACTCTTCTGACGTTTACAGTCTACGACATTACGACTACAACATATTGTCCATTTAATTCATGATCACTTTCATCACCGCTACCATCAGAATCATCCGCATCAAAACCATTCCAAATTGGCATTCTATAACACTTTGATCTAACGCTTAGCAATGGAGTCGTGTATAGTTTTGTAGACAAATTTGAGCATTTGAAAACGCCTACAGATGATGACGTTATTCCGACTTTGTAAAAGTTTTCAATAAGATAAAACTTTTTTACTACGAGATAGTACGTACCTTCTTCGACAAGTATATTTTGTATAAGACAAATGGTATCTCCATTTAATATGCAACAATTATCGCGCTGTGTTATAGTCAAATGCATTTTGTCAGTTTGTAATTGTTTATACTGCCTACACGTGGGTTTACTACCAGGACAAGGACCATTTGTGTGTTCTTTTTTCGGAGTGATAGGCCATACATCATCAATGGCTTTTTCTCTGAATTTTTCTTTTTCCGCTGCCCTACGAACGATCTGTTGCAGTTGTTTACTAAGTTTTCTGCAACTTTTTCGGTAAAACGTCATGTTATTCTCATATTTGAATGCAGAGAAGTTGTCTACGGAACCAAATGATCTAGCATCTTCAACCAAATGGAGAAAACCATGAACGTTATATGACACGAATGACGTACCGTAAATAACTGCACTTTCTTCAATATATATTTTTGATGCTATTTCACAGAACCGATACAATTTTTCTGACAGCGAATCACGTGCAAGACACCTCATGATAGCATGCAAAAGAAGAAAGTGTTTGTATACGACATCATTGACGATACCAAGCAAAACAACTACTCCCGTGTAAAAGAGGAACTGACGAAATTCAGTAGCTTTGTAATTCACATACTCTGAAATAGGCCTTGGACGACGTGAAAATTCTCGCGGACAATAACCTGCAATTACTTGAAGTCTACGAGACATAGTATCAATAAGATAACTAGGTAGCTTAACTTTCTTGCCATACTTTCCATGTATAATACCACGCAACATTTTCTTTACAATACCCAGCAGTACTAAATGCATATACTCAAATGGAGTTTGCGCCACTATACGGCTTAGGAGAGAAGTTAGTGGCGTACCTCCATCTTTGTGATGATCCTCATCAATGCGAGCTGCATACTCATCATCAGTACGAGCGTCATTAGTGACACTGGTATAAACAAGGTTGCGCTTTAGACATCTTTCACCCGTCACCTTGCACTTGGAACAAGGATTACTGGACATGTGACCATAATGATTTAAGACGAAAGCTCGAGCTGGGGCGTCAGCAATGAATGCACGAAATTCAAATGGTACAATATTTCCGTTATAAGAAATACCACCCTTTTCCCGCAAATGCATGGTTTCATCCACGAAGTCTTTGAAAAAATCATCTGCGCTTTTGGGTTTAGTGCAACCGCGATAAATACCCAACGGTTCGGGTTTACATCGAGGTATATTTACAATATGACATTGTATGGGCCACATTTGAATTCTTCCGCTATTATCCTCTCTGGCACCATCAGTATGAAAATCTACTTTTAAAAATTCCGGTATTAATTCCGAGCTTGCGCGGCGAATAATTTTTATTATTGCCTTTTCGAAACCAATGTGTAAATATTCACCGGGAAATACACTTCTTAATTGAATGGATGTTGTAGGAGTCTGAAGTAGAGTTTTTGTGGATTTAGGGAGATAAGATAGACATGTATGATTTCGCAACACAGCAAGTATAGCATCACTTTGCTGATGGCTAATATCTGTGCTTGCGAAACATTTAGCCAATTGATCTTGAAAAGTATTTCGATTGTCATTAATTTGGACATTATTGTACGCATCGCTAACATCCATGTCACTCAACTGTACCGATGCTTCGCCAGAATATTCGTCTTCAATTAAACTGGTATCTGCCGGTGGAATGCACAGAATATCATTATCATTTGTCGCAGAAATATGTGGCAGTGTTTGAAACGAACAATAAGGAATAGTGTTATTGGCTTCAGGAACACATCTTAAGCTGTGTTTCTGGCCCTCAGGAACCGATTTTGATTTCGTACGTACAACATTATCGCCAAGATTAATACTTTCTGGTAGTTCTAATGTGGAAAACTTAGCCAACGTTTGCTGAAGTTTTCTTCTGATATTTCGACGTTGTCGACTGCTTATGAGATGTATGCTTTTGCGACCAAATGAGGATTTTAAGTACTTTTGGTTTGTACTTTTCATCTTGTCTTTGAATAAGGTGCGTCACATTATATATATGGCAAACTCGGTTGCATTCCTCGTTAAGAGAAACCCAAAAAGACAGATATTAATTATTGAGGGTAATACATATATATATATTAATTGATGTATTTCATTTAATTGTTGAATTGAAGAAAAATAATAATTTTGGATGGTAAAAGATAAGCTTTATGCTTCAATGAAAGTACATTGGATTAATATGATTTGCAAAGAATAATAAATAAGCCACCTCAATCATTAGTAACTGTAACAATACTGGGTGCAAACATGCGAATTTTTTTTAGAAAAGGTGTTTAAAATTTCAATGTACAGAGATTAAAGCTATCTCCATATAGTATCCCATATTGTATTAATACCGAAACCATAAAAAAACATGCATTCTGTTTAGAACCAATTTTTGATTCAATATGTTATGGCTTCACCTACTACGTACGGTAACAGTTAAGCATGTTTGAATGTGAATTTTTCAACAAAAAGCTGAAAAAGTTGACGTACGATGACAATAACTCATCGAAATGTAAGCGACAAATTGTAAATTGAGATTATTTGATAAAAAATAATTAAAACACATACATAACATACACTATTCCTTACTTTAACAGGTTGTACAATACCGTAACTGACTATAAGGATTGACGTTCAATTTCAAGGTGTAAACACAGGAAAATCATTTAGATAATGCACTAGTACTGAGTGTAGCGTTTTGTGCATTAAATAAAGTGACTGTGTCACGTGTTTTTTATTTTAAGTATGCCACTTTCTGTGTTTCTAGATGCTAAATTTTTTTTTCAATATTACTGTAATAATAATATTTTTTACACGACAAAATAACCAGAATGCAAAAACTTGACAAATGCGTGCAAAAGTTTCAGTGTACGCTGAATTTGAGCGATGCATAAGATAGAGGATTATCGGTTCCTTCATATGCATTAAATAATTTGATTGAATGTTCATTCGCATCAGTACTTGACATACTCCAGATGTCGAACTAGGTTCCACTGTGTAAAACATTAAATGTTAAATGAAGTATTCGAGTTTTGTGAAAGCTATTATCAAACGCGCACAAGGATTTAACCTTCAAAATGAACACAATTTTCTACATTCTGTGTCACAAGTATTATAATATTTAACTACGACCATATTTCGCATCCAGTGCCAACAATATATAAATTTTTATATATTTACCTTGTATCTTAGAAGCAATGGGTTTCGGTTGTCTTGCAAATAAATATACTGCTTTCTTCTTCAGTGGAAAACGCTGTAATGCGTGGCCACGGCGAACGACGCTCGCGTGAAATGGTAGTGTGCGAGGGAACGTAAAGAGAGACAAATACGAATCGGCCAATAAGAGAATCGACGTTGCAGACCTCTCTTTTTACATTGTCGAAACAGTCGAAACGAAGTTTCGTATTTACTAACAATCATGACCTTCCCACATGATACGTAAACATACATATCAGTAGGTAAAAATGATTAATTATAGTTTTGCCATTGAAATTCAAATAATTATTTAAATTATTTGGAATATTATCACTTATTTTTTTCTCACTTATTTCAACTCTCACTTATTTTAACTCGATACTCATTTAGTTTAACACGACTCTCACTTATTTTAACTCGATTCAGGTTTATTTAACCAGACTCCCCGACAAAACCGTGACGTTGCAGCAACATCCCAAATTTTGCATCGCAACTTTGAAGCCTCTTTCGAGACGTTGCTGCAACGTTGCAGCAACTTTCGGGACGTTGCTGCGACGTGCGAATGTCAGCCTATACAACGTTGCAGCAACGTGTCGAAAGTGGCTTCAACGTTGCAATGCAAAATGTGGGACGTTGCTGCAACGTTGCTGCAACGTTCTGTTGGGGCTCTCGATTATTTTAACTCGACTTCGAAGGCGAATGTACATACATATAAATAAATTAGTAGAATTTATAATAATTTAATAAAGTTATTCTTATTTGCATGTCAATGGCGCTATGTTTATTCAATGTTTCCTCAATATGTTTAAGACAAAGATAAAACAGCAATGTTGTCATTATATTTCAGAAAAATTAAAAAGATTAAATTGTTGTTCTTATGCTTTTATATTTTGAACAATTATTGCTCAAATTGTTTATGGAATATTGGCACCAAGGTGTTTCCTCATTCCGCATTAGTTTTGCCAACATTATAAGCAGACTTTAATGATGCAAACTTCACAGCCTATTAGCAGCTTTACGTTTCAGCTTTTGTATTTCAGCAATTTATTTCATCAAATAATACGGCAACCGCCAACAAACTATTTGTCAACATGTGATTGCGCTATAATGTTCCTGCATGCTTTTCTATATGGGAATGTAAACTTAAACTTTTTATAAGCTTATCATTTACGTGAAATGTACATTATACATTTGTTTTTAACCAATTTACTCTGCAAGCAAACTGTCTAATATATATATATATTCTTAAAATACATACACTGAGAAATATAGTCTGTTAAAAATTGCTATATATAATAGGAAATTGGAACCTAACGTAATACAGATAAAATTTAACATACATATTTAACATTTCAT
>JABFOW010000048.1:0-18571 GCA_022817725.1 Archaeoteleia sp. ZL-2020 | reverse complement strand
CTTTATGACAATATATTTATTATCAGCTGTTCGTAATGACCGATGACCAAAATTATTGTATATCAAATATTCTAAAATAATAATAAAATAAATATATAATATTATTAAAATATAGCCGTACGATCAAATATAATAAACATGTTCAAAAGAGAAATATAATGTATAAATGTTTAAAGTATAAGACTTATTTTTCACACGTATATTTAATCGCTTCAAGTATTAATCGTATTAAATGAAAATGTGAACATAAACAGGAATTCAAAAAATGTCAATATACTTTAATGATATGCGGTATTTTAATATGAATTAGTGTAGCAATTTTATCAGATAATTATTCACATACTATACCTGTGATTATTTTGCTGAACTGTATCAGTATTTGTTAGATTATTAGCATTAATATTAATTTTAGGAGATATAATTAGTAGATAAAATAATATATATAATTAACAACTATTTTAGCTTAGGTTTTAGGTGGAATTGTACCCAGCTACATATCTGTGAGTCATGAATGCGAACGTTCAATAAATATGTGTGCTTAATTACGCATAAAAAATTAAACAATTATATTTTTAAAAAGAATAAAATGTATTAAATATATGTTTATGCTCAAATGTACAACATGTACATTTTAACTTAAACGTTAGAAAAATATTAGAAACAAATGTAAAGTTTAAATGTATTCTTGAAAATACTATTAATTACGTGGCCACTTTCTTTTGTTCTCGTAATCAGAGCTAATAATTGACAGTAAGTACTCTACGAAGCTCACAGTTGGAATATTAATTCTACTAAACTTGTACACTTGTACACTTGTGTACAATAAATTAATAATCTAATAAAGATAACATTTTTTACGGATTCAGAAGACATTTGATTCGCATAATACATCGTTTTACCTTATCAACACAAAATTAATGCATTAACATTTTACAACAAATAAGTTGTTTTTCTCGTCATTCATACGCAATGCATATTTGTAAAAGATTTATCTTCTAAGTATCTACGAAATAATTAATATTGTTTATTTGCGCTAGAAATGAGACAATCAAAATGGAAAAAAGTACGCTTGTAACTCATTCGCATAGTATTTTTGTAAATAAATAATGTTTTAACAAATTTTTCGGTGAAATATTATAAAATAATAAACCGTATACATGTTTGAGTACTTTATGGTTTCCGCGTGGTTTTATTAGCTCATACATGTGACCACAAGCTGTCAGGGTTCTTTTTCGCGATAAGAAGTATTTAGCAAAGATAATGATTAAGTGATAAGATTGACGTTAAATATTGGACAATTTAGCTATATCATATCGCGAGCTATCATATTCTGTGTTGTTGAGTGTATAAGTCTCTTTACATTCCATTGCACTACGAATTATTTATTGATTAACTGTTTTATGAATAAACAATCTTATTCTCTACAAGATTATTGTTATCAATCAATTAAGGATTTATAGTATTTATTAGGATGTACTTATCCTATAAAACTTATGTTTGTAAATGTCATGAGACTCAGAAGAACTTTTCTATAATTTCTAATGATTGTATGAGTGTTTAAAATGGCTAAGAATGTCAACAAAATAATACAAAGACAGTTTCAAAATATGTTGTACTTTTGAGATTTGGATAAAATTAATTTGGATATTTGATGGTGTAATTTTTTAACAAAAGCACAAAATTGAAAAAACAAATTAAAAATATAAAATTTGATACAACCCTGTTTAAAAGTAAATAAAAAGATATACAAATTATAGGTACTTAATTATAGATAGCTTAAACGGATAATTTAATAAAATGGAATTTTAAGCTTTAAATTACATTGTTTATCAGAATCTCTGTAAGTAATATAATTCTTAATGTTGACATAAAGCAATTTACGTGGAATTAGTAGTTACGAGATTTTTTGATGATTGTTAAAATAGATTACATTAGCAAAGCATTTCATAAACTTACATTGTTGCCTCTCAATATTTTTGTCTTTCCTATCTTAATTGCTCGTCTTTCTTATTGATTAGCACGTGATATTTTTTCACGTGCTACGAAATTAGTCATCTTGTTCATTTGGATAGAAGAAATTGTCGTTAACTCTACAAAGTATATTAATAAATGGTTTGGAAACAATTCCAAAACTTTATATAATAAAAATTTAGCAATTAATATTGTAGAAAGAAAAATGGAATATTATATAGTTTTAGATTTTAGAATTTTGTGAAGAACATTTTAATGCATAAATAAAAAGTTTTAGAATAATGTTTTATGGATTCTGTTTTCTTAAAAAATATTTTTTATGAATTTACGTAAGTTACACGGCGTGTTGAATGCTTTACAATCGACTACTGACGTCATAATAAAAATTAATATCTTCAAAGGCATCTTGATACTAGCAATGAAAACAATTTATCTGTATTAATATCCGTTTGCTTATCGTTACAAGTAAAGGTCCCGAAAAATATTATTTTCTTGCGTACAATAAGGTTTAACATTGTTGAAATACCAATTTACAAATTATATCTTTTAAAATTTTGTATTACATTTTGTATTACAATTTTATAAACTAGTTATAACTAGTAATCGTTAAAAATTGTATTAAATATAGGAAAAGTAAAAGTCATAGTTCATTTATAAAAGCCAACAATAACGTTTATCAAATACATTTAGTTTGTCAATTTCATACAAATTGTATACTTTCTCTCAACAGTTTAATAACTAATTACTTTCATTAGTTTGCATTTATTTTTGTTATTATAAAAATGAGATATTGAAATAAATCATGTTTTCTATGAAAGTTAAAGTATCTTTTATTGACTTTTTTATATAATCTTTTGTATCTTCGTTGATACATTATAAAGGAATCGACATAACATTTATTTTATCAGTTAAATATCACTCTAATTATTTTAAACATACGATTTTTATTGACTAAAACTATCAACGTCTGTTCTAGACCATATGTTTAAACACAAGAATCTTCATCATTAATTTATGACGCAAGTATACATAATCATTTTACAATTTAAACATTATTAGTTGTAACAATTACAACACTTTGATTTATGAATTACGTTTAAAATTAATGCATAATTATTAGTTTATATTTATTATAGAAATGTCATAAATTTGAATTTATAAAAAGATTAAAATCATATAACCATTTAAAATGTTTATTTCACTTACATAAATTGCAGTTAAAGTAAGAATTTAAATAAATCATTAATACTTTCCATTACGATCATTTATTAAAGGTATCAATATATTTTCATTTTCTTATTACAAATTTAATCATTCATATATGTTTTAGTCTATGTAGAAAAGATTTTACCATAAATTGAAAAATGTAATGGAAAGTTGATTTGAATGTTCTGTTCTTTTTGTCTAATTTATAATTGCTTGAAAATTAAATAAGATTTGAACTGTAAGACAAATCGAAATGAGCTTATGGTTTCTTAAATGAAAATAATTCTGTACTGTAATTGGTACCAAGAAATTTAAGAAGGTCGTCGTTTTGCCTTAGTACTATTTTATTGTCATTGCGAAGGCGTGGGCGATCGGATAAGAGCAATGTTAACGATTGGAATCATAAGTGGTGTCGGCACGTGCTAGTTACGAATTAAGCATTGATCACGTGATCGCATCGAAAACTTCATTCATAGACAATTCAAGATAATGTTCAACACTGATTCGTCTTTTTCATTTCTGAAAACTTGTTACACATTCAGATCGTCATTGGCCGTTATGTCTTTTGCAAGGATTTATTGGAGAAAACAGGTTTTTGAATTCAACAGAGCGTATAATGCAAAAGATACTTTGTGCGAAAAAGTGTACGAAATAAAACTTTTTATTCTTTAAACAAATATCAATTAACTTATATTTCCTTATTGGCTTGTTTACAAGTACGTGCTAAAAAAATAAATAGTATCTTTTCATCAAATTAACTCAATTGTCAAATGTGATTACATATTTATATTTAAAAATAACAGAATCTGACAGTTGTTATTATGATCGTACAAACGTGATATTGCTTAGAAATATTAAATTGTTTACACACTTATCAAAAGGAATTATTTATCTGATAAAGAATATTATAACGGCGTAAAATTATAAAAATTAAAAAAATTAAAAAAAAGTAGAATGCTTTAACTCAAATACGTAACTATATTTATAGGAGTGCCTTTATCCGCTACAAAATTTGAAATTTTTATCTATGTTCGAAACGATAAGAGATATTTGAAAAAGATAATGTACGTTCTTTTAAAAATATAATTATGTAATATATTTACATTCCATTTTAAATGTGCCCAATTGTTTTCGGCGTATGCACGTTCCGAAACAATCCTAAATTCCTAAATTTCCTATCAAGGCAACATCTTGTTAAAATATTATCGGATTAAAGATAAGTTTGCAATTAGACTGCGGGAGTTCACATGATTACTATATTAGATTATAAGGCTACAAATAAAATGTATAAGTCGATCTTGGTTGATTGCAATTTTCATTGGTAAACAACATGATAGAGACTTTTGTCTTTAACAGATATTTTTAGACTTAATACAAAATTATAATATTTCATAATATGAAAGGAATGGAATAATTTAATTCATTTTGAAGTTATCTTTGAGAAGTTTCGGACATTTCCAAATAACGTGTAAATAAACTATGTCCTCATATTAAATAAAATATGTTTCCTTGAATTAATTTCTTCCTTCAAAAAGTATTTAAGAAAATAATATTTAGATGTTATAATCGTGCAAACACTAAAATAGATGTCATAAATAAAGTACAATTTTATTTATAAATAATATGAATTGAATTTAAATCTGAAAAAAGTGCGACGAAACAAGTTCAATGAACTTGGAGCTATGTTTCTTTCTACGTCTAAAGGTTGTTTTTTGGGGGTATCTACTTGAGGGTAGAAAAATGTAGGTTAATCAACAGTGACGCATGCGCATACGTTCAATTTGGACATGCTTCATAATGCTTCCGATTCGTCAAGATGACAATTTACTTCATTCAAGCAATGATCTCCAAGGTGAATAGCTAGACTTACAATTATTACAATTGAAGCCTAATTTTACATTCTCCAAAATAATATTACATTCTCCACTTAATTAAACCATGATTTTTTATGAATATGTATATAATTATATAGAAAATGAGACGATTTTAAAATGTTAAAATTATCAATTTTGAACTTCACTTGACTGCCCTGAGAGAAATTTTATATGAATTATTAAAAATTTTGTACGAAAAATTACTATTTTTGTATGGCATATTCAGGATATGACAGAATTGTATGACATGTTTGTTAATTTAACACAATTTCTTGTTTGAGTGCTGAAAAAATATACTAATATACGTAATACGTATATGTCGCAAAAGCGGAATGTAAATATAGATTTCTGTCAACTGTTCGTGAGACAATACTTACACTCGACAAAATTATATTTTTTAAAATTATTTTATTAATTCTACAAAAAGTCTTGACTCATAAAAGTGTTTTTATATTTAATAAAGCAATGTGGTTGCTTGAATAATAATAATACTTTTTAGTTGAAACGACAAAATCGTTCTGAATCGGTGGATATGAATCAAGTGAATTACTTATATTAACATTCGTTCATTATTTTTCACAAATTAGTAATATTACTTTCTTGCCTTAAAAGAAGCATTTTAAATCATCTACAAGTTGTTGTCTTTGTGTTATTTAGGTATAAGAAAAGTTGTTTACGACGTTCTGTAACAGATAAAATATATGCCTGTTGCACGTGACGTCGCAATTAAGTGATTGCACATAGCAACTAATTACTTTTATTCACATACCGCGTTGAATCGATCATACCCCACCCAATTAATATCGAGGATTGAAGGCTTTTATCTGTATGTTACCGTCAATATAAATTAGGAAATGTACGGCTATAATTAGAAAAATGTTATACATGCCCATATCTCAAAACAATTTAATATAGCATTTTGCATACAAATTCTATAACAGTAATAATTCACGCGATATATTAATCTGTATTTTATATTTACATAATGAAAATTAAGAAATAAAAAATTATTTTCCTGGTAATCTTTCTTGCCGTCAAGTTATGCGTAAAATGCAAATCATAAGATGATTTTATACGCGTTTAATACAGTCCAGTTCTGATTATATCACCGTCTGGTACGACATACAAATATCTCAAGTGCAATAAAGAAATCACAATATTATCTTCAGACGGAAAACACCTCGTAAAATATTGTCCTCAAATTACGTCTAACGCAAAACAAGGTTATTTTTAACACAAATTGCCCGGTGCAAGCTGTTTTATTACCGGAGACTTCATTTTGAAGGATCTTATCAACACATTGGATGCCAATACCTCTTAAGAATTAGGTATTATACTACGCGAAGCGATACGGTTACATAATGAGCCTCGTTGAAATGGCGGTGTATACAATCGCACGTTACACATAACATAAAGAAACAATCGAATACATTTATCGCTTCCGCTGGCGGCAAGTGTCTTAAATACAAATGTATCATTATTATTTATAATGGCATTGTGACACTGACAGAATCTTGAAAAATGATTAAATTATTTACATAGTTTTAAATTCATCGATTAATCGAAAATATGAGTCAAACGATTAGTCGAATTTTCAAATTATCAATGGAATCGATCGATAACATTATTACTCGTCATTGATGATCAATTTACCAAATGTAGTTTCAAATTAATCGATATATTTGAATAAATAAGTTTTCAAAATTTATTAAATTTTAAACATGATTTATCGCGTTTTAATTCAAATTTCCAACATATTTTTTTATAAATTATTTAAACGAGGATGACTCCAAGAATAAATGCTTTAATATTTCACATTGTTTTTTATCATGTATTACATATTCATACTTTTCTTTTCAGGTTTAAATATATATTTATCTTTTTTTAAAGTTAATTTGAATCTTTTAAGAGAAGCCGCTAGCATTCCATATTATTCTTACTTTATGATTGTACCCATGGTGAAATATAAATATTTATTACACCAATATATTTCGCTATGCCGACAATCTCGAATTTAAAATGGAATTCTAATCTTCCTTTCCGAAAAGTCCTAAGACTTTGATATCCTAATTCTGATAATGTATTATCTGTTATCCAATTATGTACTTAATGTATATTTAACAGAATTTTTGTGGAATGCATCAATGGATTATATCACGTATTTAAATACCGTGAGAATTATTAACAAATAAGTTACTATCCTGCTTTAGCCCATTCTCCCCTAAACAACTTAGGTATGTAGTCTATTCGAAATTGTCAGTGTACCACGAACAAAAGATAACCGGTTCAGGGAAATGTAACAAGTTTTTTGTGTGGCTTAAGGTTAGTTGCAACAGACAAACTATTAACAGTACGTGCAAAGTCTTGTATGCAAATGAAAAAAAAATTGCATTATTTATAAATGTGAAATAATTAAGAGCGACTGATGTTTGGAATTGTAGATCGCTTTTAATTTTGTTGCAACGTTTTTATGGAAATTACGCCAATACGACGATGCTGTTAAGAATTAGATAAGGACCCAAACGTAAATCAAAAATATATTTATATAGACTCCTTAGTTCTTCTAGGTTTTCATTTGAACTTTGAATCTTTGACTTGGCCTACTTTTATTTACGTTCAGAAAACAGAGTTGTCGATCCAACAAATTGGATCAACCGAACATTTTGTTAAATTACCAAAAATATTTTTGTTAATACCTCTTAAGAATTACATATGACAAAATTGTTTTTCTGAGCGTAGATAATATTTCTATCATTAAGATTGTGTTATAACTTTCAAAAATTAAATTAACAATTAAAAATATAATCATTTAATTCGTGTTTATAGACAATTACATATTTAAATTTTAATATTAATTAGTTATTGTATTTGTAAACAAATGGTATAATACTTTGTAAAGAACATTTTATTACAGTTATACATTTTTACAAAATGTATTCTTAATATAAAGTTGTAATCGTCTTAAATATTAATATAATTACACGTAATGTTTGATATGTTTAATTATTTCTCTCTCACATATATACAAGATGATTTATTAATAAATGATAAATATTACTATTTATTATCGTGTTTCAACATTGTTGTAAAATCCGTTTTAATGTTTTAAGTGCTAGAATAATAAATTAAAAAGTATTATTTTTCCTGTTCTTCGAATACTTCTTCGCATTACATATTTCTGTACATTGTATATTGTAGAAATGTACGAGACGAAATATGTATTGAATATAGTTTTGCTTAATTGCATTTATCTACATGAGTTATCGAAAAATCGATGAATTATTAGGTAACTAGGTTAGTATAAGTTCTAATACTTTATACACTTTGTTTAATTTTTATTTGTAATTAAATCATGTTTATAAATGTAACTTTAACTCAGAATATTTTTGTAATTGTTAAATCAATAATATTAAAATTACACACTTTAATTTACACTTTATACGAAATGTAACATGCTAAATAATGCTAAATTATGTGGAATGCAATTACTTGTCAATAACTTAATTCCATACTTTTTTATAATATAATACAATTATACGTTACATAACATTTTTCACAATTACAATTGATTTGTAGTTTTAATATGCATTTCTTTACCTCAATTATGACATAATTTGCACATCATATTCATATCGATGAAACTGTTTCTTGAATAATTTGCATAAAACCAAAGCAGAAAGTCGCGATATATAAATGGAGGAAGTGATTTTTTTATACATATCCACATTGACCGCGATCAATGACCAGAATCCGTCGGAAGATATTTATCGAATTAAAATTCAGGTCAATATCACGAGTGTCAATGAATTTTAAAATTGTAATACTGTTTCTTCCACACAATTTGCTGAATACTTGTTATTATCAATTTATAAATTATCTAATAACCAAACCGAAGAATAACATGTTTTTTTAAATGAAGAAATATAAATGTAACAGTATATTGAATAAAATATTAATTTTTAAATGAAAATAATTATAAATACAACAATTAAATCCGATAATTTTCTTTAAATGTACGATCTGCAAAATTAGTTACGTGATTTTTTTATCAAAATTTACATTTTGTTTTGTATAATTTTTTGATAAAACAGACCGAATTCGAGTTATATAAATCAGTTAAGGAACTTAATTCGTAATTCTAAAATACGCGTTCTTTTAAGAATTAATGAATTATTCTCTTCAAATACATGAATCATACAGGATAAATAAAATTTAAGTATGTGCATTATATACGATATACATATATTGTTAAAATGCGTCACAAAAAATTAGATAATCGTACTTCCATGACTAAGATTCTTCATCTTGTTCGTTTCATGATGTATATATTATATATAATCGATTAATTTTCAAATTATGAAATTAATGAAGCTAAACATTCAATACTATTGCAATTACTTCGTATAATCAAAAAGTTATGTCTGGCTTAGAATATCCGTCTGCGAAGAAGTTTCCAGTGCGAACTTTCTCGCACCGGTCACTCACACCTATTTGCGGTTAAGTATGACATATGATATTATAGACGTTTGTCGAAACTGCCATCAAATAAAATGAAATAATTATAACTTTCTAGTTATCGTATTCGCATATAAAGATCGCTCAGGCTGCGATTACTAGCATATATACACATTGTGTTTTGTCCCAATTTAAACAACTTTGTCTTTCATAATCTTCGCGAGATAAAAGTTAGCTCTTCAACAACTTTTCCAATGTCAAGTTTTAAAAGTCTTTTCTTGTAGAATACATGTTTGACATTAAAAACACAATAGAAATGGATTTTTACATTAAATTAATAGACAGAGTCGCTCATTAAATATAATTATTCTTATTTATATATTTAATCTTTAAATGCTAATCATTTTTGGAATGTCTCCAAACCGACTGGTATAAATGTCTCGACAATAAATATTGCAACATGCGAAATCATGTTTCATTCATCTGTTTGCATTCCGACTTCAAATTCCTTGAACTTGCATTTTCGACGACGAAGATATCCAAGAAAGGAATAATACTTTTTAACGAATGCATTACATTTCATTTATATATTTAAGACGAGGAGAAATAACTAAAATCGACACAAGGAATGTCTCAAGTTTATAAAGAAATGTTATAGAATACAAAATTAAATGATGTGTGTCATTAAAAAATGGTCTGAAATAACTGTACAATAAAGTATATTGGTAAAAGTATAATTTGACGATTGTATATTTTTACAAAAGGGCAACAGGTAATTACAATGTGAATTTTAAGTATAACAAATGCAGTAATAAAATAAGAAAAAGTATGAGTGTTTAAATAATAACTTCGATTAAGAATCCAGGTTAGTGACATTAGCAGTATTCGAACATGAATTTGATTATCGGCAATGTTAAAATGATGACACATTTGTATACATTTAAAAAAGTAATTTGTTTATTTCGAAACGTTTGTCAAATGTATGTGTAGAAACACTCACTTTTTGGCATGGTAACTTCAGTGTCAACTTCAGCTTTTGGCGGCTTCTTGTCCACCGTGGTCACACCGTTCTCAACCATCGTGCCGATTGTCAAAAACTAGACGCGACTTGCTAAGCGTTCCGATCTTCGATTGTTGCAATCGATTCTCTTACGACTGCGGTCACTTCGTGACTGAAGCAAACAGTACGAATTCAGTAACACTTACGGACGAACGACCCTGCATTTGCAGACCAATCGTTGACGCGATCGAGCCCCACCAGTCTTTTATACATACTCCCACGCGATTTCGATTTTACTATATTACCCACGTGTGCGTATAAATATCGTGCATTCGTAACTCATTCGAGACATTCCTTTGCTTACAAAATTATCTTAAATAACATATCACATTAACGATATCATAAGTTCATCCATAATTGAAAGTAACAATGTATATTTATATAATTTGCAGAAACGTGTGATAATAATATATAATTAATACTTTCATTGTTCACAATTTTTAATTTTCAATAATTGTAGACATGGATATTAGCATAATTAATATTCATGCAAGTAGAAAGATTTATACAAATATTTCATGTGTGTAAGTAATGTGAAGATAACTTTTAATCTCAGTATTTATCGGTGGCTTGATGAGAAATACATTATGGCTCTGGTATTAAGTTGCAAATGCAAGCATCATCGTGCCAGTACACTCGGAAAAAGATTTTGATGATTCAACATAATTGTTTCGTTAGGTGAACTTTATTGATACTACGGTTCATTACGAAATTGTATTACGAAACCAAAAACATATTTTTAGACTGGAATACAAAACATCAATTTTGACATTTTGAGTTATATTAAACAATGTTATATTAAACGGGAGTAAATTTATATTCAAAAGTTCATTTGGATAAAATGTATGTACATTTAAATTCTAGGTATTTAATCTTAGAATAATAATTTAATATAATTTAATAATAGACGTTTAGTAATGATAAAGTTTAATAAACGTAACAATACTTTTTATATCTTCAACATTCTAGTTGAGTCCATCATAGTTTATGGTCTATATAATTATTTTGTACATGTATATTATAATACAAATTTTGTACGCAGTATAATTAGCTGTCATTAATAGACTGGGTAGAGTACACAAGTGTTAAGTCATTTTGTGTGCATTGGTCATAATTAAAAGTAATAATAAAGAATTTTGAATATGTTTTAGTATATTAGAAATGATTCGAAAAACTAAAATAATATAACGATGGTTAGAAACAAATAATTATGTATTTAACATGCTGTTCAAAACGTATTTGCTTAGATTATTATGAGATAGTAGAACAAACTGTATATATATATATATAAACATAAAAGTTTCCTGTCAGATATCCTTTGACATTATATAATATACTTTTACATTTTATTTTATTAATAATAATAATAATACAAATAATAATTAGTATATTATACAACAAATAATTGTATTATATTACAAAATATGCTTGACGTGATAATTTTGTGATTATATGCATAAAAATTGTTTGGTTAACTGAACACAAATCTTGTTTAATAAAAAAAACGGTTTTCTAGGTGTGATATTTGTGATGCAAAAATATGTGTACTTCGACTGATACAATTCCTACAGTCGAGCTTAAGTTTCATAAAATGTCTAATCTTTAATAGCTGTAGTCAAATGCACGATGAAGTAATCTTTGGTGTGTAATTGTGGTTGAGACAAATCATAACAGAATGTTTGTCATAGTCATGATTGTTACTAGAATTAGTCATTTTAATTGACTTCAACTGTGCACATAGTCATTTTATAATTATTTCGTATACAATATATAAGTTTTTAGCTTTCGGTTTTCATAGATGTAAAAAAGTCATTTTAATAATTAAAATATATGTAAAGAAGAGATTAAAATTCGTTAATGTATGTGTATAATTATTATTTATATAGCATTGTATATATAATTATATATAAAGCTACAATTAACACTTTTGAATAAGTGAATTATTATAGATTTTAATCGGCTATTTATCTATTAATATTTAATTGAATTCTAATTAATACTTTAAGCGAGCTATAAGCCGGTCATGAAATGTTCTTAGAAATGACAGTTAACTTGAAACAATTTCGAAATCAATATTATAAATGAATGCTTTGTATTTTTATCACTTAATCGAACGATACATAATCTTATCACATTCTACTTGATTTTGTTCTTTTCTCTATTACACAATACACTAAAACATTTTTACATACACAAAGCCAGGGAAATGTCTTCGTGTAAAAACTTTAAAATAATTTTAATTACACCATTTTGCGTAATAATGTGGCAATAATTTAGTTCATTGTTATTTTAAAATGTCAATAAAAAGTTATTTATAGATAATGTTTAATAATGTGTAATGACACTTTTCGTTATTATTTATTTTTAAAGCTAATGTACCGAATGCGTTCGCGCGTTGGCTGTGCGAATGATTGAACATAATAGTTTGTTTCAATAAACACCTATTTCTAAGCGTATAAATATTAATTATTACATATTATATTATAAATCGTACTACATATATATGTATATTATATTTCTATGAATATTCGAAAAATATTTGTATATTTATATATATATATATATATATATTGATCATACATGATGATACATATGAATTCAGATTTTAATAAATGCAAATTTTAGAAGTTTAAGTAATTTTTGAATTTTCTATAGTATTATAATATTTTTAGAATATTAATTGAATGTGCTTATGATATTGCAGGGATATTTTGTTTAGTCTCACTAAACTGTTCACTTTTTGATATTATGTAGTCCAAATTTTATTTTATTTTTTTAATAGAATTTTTGTTTACTTACAATATATATTTATAGTTAAATTTTATTAACTATATTTATTTTAATAATAAGATTGATATGGACTCGTTACGATTACTGAACATGTTTCTTCAGATAAAATACGTATGTTAGTGATTGTTTAGTTGGGTGTCATACTGTAATATTAGATTTGCGTATAATAGCCCGGTTAAAAAAGTAAATTTTTATATGAGACACATTTTCTTATGTTTTGATTAAAAGCAACGCCACACAATTGTGCTCGGATCAATATAACAATTATGTTGACATTACCTTTCTTTAACTGTATAATATGCCAATGACGCATTTCATTCCATTTATTTAGCTGTAAGCAATGTATTACGTACATAATAAAAGCATTGGGTAGCAACGCAAAAGTTTAAAACAATGAAACAAATTTCGCGGGTGAAAACTGAAATTCGCAAGTGTTCTGCTTATTGCTAGAGGTTAGCCAGTCTGAAGTAAACAAGTTTTTTTTTTATTTATATCTTAAGTTTATTATTGAAGAACGGTCTTGACTGTTGGGCTAACGATTCATTTTTCTCAGTGCATATATAGCAATTGTTAAAATATTATTTTTCTCTGTCCTGTGTAACACTTGTAAGGTTATGTTACAAATTATAGTTGGGAAACAAGCTTTGAAAATATTTGTCCAGTGCCATTGTTTCAAATATTTCTCAGTCTTCAATAAAAATTTTAATATATTTTCGTTGTTTAATGATACAAATAATATATTTATTTATATCATTAAATAACGTTCTTATGAGCGTTATTTAATAAAAAAATTGTGTAAACATTATTTAAACTAAATCCTACTGGAACTTTCAAAATAGTATATTCAATATGTTTGAGATTTATATTGATAATTATTCTTGACAACGTATTCTAGAACTTTGACGAAGAACAACGGAAGGATACGATACATATATTATCAATGTTTTAAAGGTGTAACGACAACTTCTAGAAGATGTATGTAATTCACATATTTCGATCCTCGACAAGTGTGTTAAAATTTCGAAAATAAATTATGTTTAGCGCATGTAAGTTTGTCAATGTAATATTAAAATTGATGCGAGAAATTATGATAAAAGAGGCAACGTTGTTCTTTAATATTTACTTCCTAACCTAAAAATTCATATGTCGTGATAGTAAAAATTAAAACGCACTTTGGAAAATGTCATATAATTCCGTCATATCCTGAATATGCCATATAAAAATAGTAATTTTTTGTACAGAACTTTTAATAATTCATTTCATATAAAATATCTCTCAGTGTATGATAATGTTGAAACAAGTGAAGATACAAACTGTTTAAATCTGTAGGAAAAACGTAAGAAATACACAAGTTATATATTTGACGCTAAATATTTCTTTTCAAAATAAAATTAAGAACGGTTGCATGAGCAAGTGGGCCGAAATTTAGTAAAATCGTCATTTTCATATACATATGTAAATTCTTTATTTATAGAAGGAACATAGTCGTCATTTACCAACTTAAGAAGAATATAATGAATGAGATACGATGTATTGTCACGTGTGATTCATTTGCATTAACTACTAACTAATGCGTTTACAATCGTGGATAAATAAAATTTTTGATATTACAATCACCTATTTCCTTAACAAATAAAATGTAATACATTAAATATTAATTAATTTTATTTTATTCATCACCTTTTTAATCGCGTAAAAATAAAATCATCCCCTGACTCCTTTCATAGGAACGAGGGGGACAGTGTCTTTAAGATTGTAAATAACAATATTGGGGTAAAAGTACATTTTCAGACTCTATTCACAAAAATAAACAACTTTTGTCGAAAACATTTTGTCAGTAAAATGTAACTATCAAAAACATTTTGTCAGTAAAATGTAACTATCAAAAGTCATGAGCGTTTGGATTTTTAGTCAAGTGGTTTGATAGGATAAGCTATAACTGTAATATACTTCATTGTATTGACCTTGTTAATTTTAATAAATGTTAAAAATGATATTAATAAAATATATTTTTATATCATGTTATTCAAACAATTAAAATCGACTTTTTAATGTATTTTTATTTAATCTTGTTGATTTTATAAGAAAACTGGCCAAAAATAGATTAAAATTAAATTTAAAAATATCATTTATTTTATTAATTAAACAATCTCATGCTTACCAAGATATTTCGACCAAAAATAAAATGTGAATATAATACTATTTGTATTTTAGTTCTAATTCTCGTCCTTGGTCATGCCGAAAATTTATCATGTCACCAATTTAATGTCTATTGGGACATAGTGACTTCCTAATAAAAAGATATTAACGTGGGGTGCATACTAGAGCTACACGAATGTTCACTTATTTACTAACGTGGCAATCATCAATCAACAATTGCAGATACTGATGTTACCATATAAGTAGATCCGCAAATTAAACAAAATTTAATTAGAAAAATGTTCGTATTACCCTGACAGAGTACTGATAGACTTTGAAAGAAGCAGTATATTCTATCACGAGTATAGGAAAATTAGTATAAAAAACTATATTTGAATAAAATACTTTTTATTCCAATGTAGATGTTTTTATTTTTTTCATAAATTCTTTCATAGCTTTTTACGTTGTGAAGTATATGCCATTTAATGTCATCAAATTATTTTTAAAAACGTTTTGATTGACTAATTTTTATAAAATTTCATTGACTGTGTTTTTCGCAAATATTACAATCGTTCACAAACTTAAATTAGTACCTTGAGATGCAACTAATTATTCTTATGATGCATATTGTCTAATTTTAACAGATCTGCAATTATGAAACAGAAAAAATAATTTATGTCATTTCTTTAAGTATCCAGGATTCGTTGTTAAACAATAAGATGATTTAGAAGCTGAGAATGACAGTAAAGTAATACAGGTTTCTCGACATTTGGACGTCGTCTTAAATCTTTGTACTGGGAAAACTCATTGCAATTTATATTTGTTGTCTAATTCAAATTGTCTGTTAAATGTTCTAGCAGCTATTAAAGATTGGTAAATCACAACATTCTGTGCTTCTATGTGATTTGACACTGTCGTATGTTTTTCAACGAAAAGTTCAAAAATATAAAATGCTTATCATTTTTGTACGAGGTAGTATACCCACAAGAATTCCTGTATTATCAATTATGACGCGCAATACAATTTTACGTATTACAAATTAAAGCTTGAAACTTATTTACAAATTTGTATAGTCGACTATTCATGCGGTTATATTAATTAATAATTTATTTTTTAAATGACGGATTGATCTATAAGTAGTGTTAAGTAACTCAGAATTTAAATGTCAATATCATTTCTTAGTTTTATAATAAACATAGGCCGAAACATAGGATTGCATACATAAGGGAATCAATTTTAATAAATTAATTAGCAGATTATCCTTTGTACTTTTTATTGTTGTAGAATTTATCCTTATAAAAATAATTAAAATATTAAAATATGCCATAATAATTCGTTTCGATGAATTTAAACATTACTCATAAACGAGTGCACAAGTTTATCGCCCCATCTCCAAAAATACGTAACTTAATCATATATAAAATTATTATAGTTTCATTATCGCATTTACGTTTTGCTTAGAACGTATTTTAAAATGTATAAATCTTTTAATAGTTTTTACAAAAGTTTTACAAATGTTTTATCAATTTATATAATTTCTCCCTAAATGGTAGACATCGTATATATGTAATCACAGTCGTAATTCGATAGCTTACTTAACTCTTAAATTCTATTGTAATATAATAAATACAAATTGTAATTAAGTCCTACGATAAAAAAGCTCCCAGAACTATATTACGCAAGCAATTAACAGTTTCGTTCCATTATCTTAAACAATCTTGTTATAAAATTGTTAAAATAATTGAAATTTGGTTTAAAAATTTAATTATCATATGATTTTATATTAGTTACTATATTCATAAAAATATTTAAAGGAAATGCTCTTAAAGTTGATAACGTTAGATTTAGGTTTGTTTAACACTGTTGTTCTAGGAGTAAAATATCCTAGAGTAAAATATCCTATGTCCCAACATGATCATATTAACAACTGAACCTCCATATCGTTTACATATTGTACATATAATAAGTATCCCAATACTATTTTTCGTCGTATAAAAATATTATAATTTGTAAAACTGTAATCGATAATTATTTTCTTATAAATATATATTATAAAAGTAACATTGTTGTATCTTGGACAACTGATGTACAAAATATATATATGCAATTATCACATTCAGTATTTCTTCTGTAAAAATGTGTTTTATTCATATTTGTTTCTCAACACCCAAATTTGAGAAAGATTGGCAATACGGATGTGTGATTGTAACAATTAAATTTGTTTAACGTATATTCATTAGTTTTTGTAATATACTTTATATTTCGTTCGTAAATTGTGTAACTATTTATAACTAAAATTCTTGTTGTAACAGTAATATAGTCAGAGAATTGATAAATACATGTTGCTGAACAAATTAATTATAACAATAATAATCTGTAAACCTAAAACATCAGAACATAAAATTCGGATATCAAATTCACTAATATAGTTTTCTCGGATTTACAAATTTTTTTATTTTTTTCTGCACTTTCGCATGTAAAAAATATATTTCTTTTATCTGTAAAATAAAACACATGACAAGTATTATTATTTTAATTGTCACAATTACACCAATGCAACAAAAATATAGGTCAAATACAAAAAGTAATAATTTTACCTTTTCAGATTTAAGTACATATTGTGGTTTGTAAAAAATTAGTACATTTCTATGCACATATCTCTGCCCTCTTACACTTATAATCTGTTTTCAACACAATAATTCTATAACAAACTCTATTCATTTTGACAAAATACAATTTTTTGCTTTTGTATTCCTTTCTTTTATGAAACTAGATTTAAATACAATTTAAAGCATATAATGAAATTAGGAATTTGTCACTGGTAAAGTTTGAGCAATCTGTGAATCAAGATTGTCGTCAAAAATGATTTTATCCTTGCGAAGATAAATCACAGAAATTAATCCTATTGTTTTCTAATCATAATTCAATTAATACGCTTATTATATAATATTATGCCTCATGCACTTAAACTAAAATAACAATTTCGAAATGCAAAAAAATAAAAATTTCGAAATTGTTGGAACTTTTATATTTGTTTTTAACACGTGTGTGATGTACGTAAATAAATTAATTCTAT
>JABFOW010000047.1:0-18804 GCA_022817725.1 Archaeoteleia sp. ZL-2020 | reverse complement strand
TTGGTATTCCCTATTTTTTATGCATTTTGATAAATAATTGATACATATCTATATCGACTGATTTCTTATATGAGTGCAAAATAAGAATGACTAGGTGTAATATATATCAACTTGTTCTTTATCTTCATTTTCAATGATTGTACATGGTTATTTTACACAGGTTTTGGCATTTTCCTCTACTTTGGTCGCTAATGTAGAGTTTGATAATTACTGTAGTTTAACCCCTTCGTTGTTAAAGACGCGTATACGTTAAAAAAGTTCAGCAGCGAAGGGGTTAATTAAATATTGTATTAATTCTACACTAAAACAGTTTTGTATTTGAATCGTAAAGTTGACGATATCCTGCGCTGTATATAATTCCCTTAAATAACATAAATATAATAACGATATGTAGCAAATAAAAATTAACTTTATTGTTACAACATATAGTTATTATCCAAGTATACAATTCATAAATCATAAAAATATGTATTCTTAATCTAAGAATCATGTAAAAGCATTTCTCAACTGTATAAACATTTGTAAAAATAATATATATATATATATATATATATGTTATACGCAAATTACGTAACATTGTTTATCTGTAAATGATATATATCACCCCCCTGCAAAACCTGTGTAAGACGATCATGTTTTCATGGTCTCCAACCTAGACACACCTATTCGTAATATACATACACAGTATGCAATGTAGCAACGGTTGATAGACTGGCAGCAACATTCGGCTCTCCGACGCTGTAACACATTTCGCGGCGATGCTAAAAAATATATATATATTTATATATAAATGCCTCTCGTTACCGCGAGACTCGCGACATTATTCGTTTCATTTATTCCTTCGTATATAAAGCATGTCACATGTTTGTATCACATATATTAATGAAAAAAGGCCAACGACAGAAAACAAGACAAATGCCAAGACGTGGTCGAAGGACAATATGAAATGCTTTATATGCATCGTATGCGTATATTTATACATTTATAATCCTGCTTGGAAACCTGATCATCGCAGAACGAGAAAAGAAGTCAATTTTATTACGACGATTGTATCGCAAAAAATGCATATTCAAAGAATGCCACCACTCACGTTGATTAGGGGATATCGGATATCGACAAGAATTCCTACATTACCGACCATTTATAATCAGCATAATGTCGTCAACAATGTAGACATTCTAATCGGTATCGCAAAATATTTCCTTAATTCTTTTTATCACAAACATAAACTTTCAACATATATCAAAAGCTGTATGAAATTAAAACCAATTTTATTAATATTTACAAATTAGTTTAGTTTATAATACTTATAATTATCAAAAAAATATTTCCGATTTTCAATTTATATTTCAGTATTGTTAAAAAAAAATGCATTTCTTTATCATACATCACATTACATTTTGCCAAATAATTCGAAAATTCCTACAGCTTTTAAATAAATGAGCAATCACGAGATTTTCTCGTATTTATATATTTCCACTTCAAATGCAGAAGTCTAAAAATCTTTGTCTCCTGAAAAAATGCTGATAAATTATAACTTTATATTATATATTGTAAATAATACAATATGCTTTTTGCATATTAGCGCCAATATGAGGGCGAAAGTCGAACTAACATGGCTGAAATGCGTGGGAGCATTAATTAATACAGTTTTTATTTATTATAATTTGTGTATTACTTCTTTCTGTTAATATTATCCGATGTGATCCTTGACTGTTTTATTCATACAGTGAAATAAAGTGTATAATCAATGTTCTTTTTATAAATCTAAAGTTTCGTAACTACATTTAAATATATATTCTTAAACATTCCGACATTTTAAAGCTACTTTGAAATATTTTAATATATACAAAGTATAATAAAAGTATTAGTACAAGATTATTTATTTAGTATTAATATATTCAATTTAAATTGTTTTTTCAATCATTTACTGATTCTAAAATAAACATGTTAATAAATGTAATTTTGTTCATTATATTTCAATTCTAATACAGTATTGGAACTTTTTAAATATTTTTATTTAGCAAAAGATTTAAATAACAATAAAAATATACACTCTTATTAGTGATTGTATAAAAAACTGTTATTAATTGAATTACTTTACACATATTTAACATTTGTGCAAAATACATATAAAAGATTACGAGACCGATTATGAGTATTTTTCCGAGAAACAAAGATGGTTGTCCTTTTGATGTGACGCGAAACGCTATAAATATATATATATATATGCACTTATATAGCACAGAGTATATATGTATATAACCATATATACATATATCTATACCATATAGTGTCTCTAAACATATATATATATATATATATATACATAAAGATCTCGCAATTCCTTTGTCGTTTTCACCGAATTCGATCATTCATGTATGACCACGCTATATAATATATACAACTTTGTCGATAATTAAACTATTACAAGCGAAGTAGAAAAAAATCAACTGCGTAATTCTCAATATTTATTTCCCTTCTTTCATCGGTCGATTAAGAAATTCGCGATAAAAGGACTGTAAAATTACACTCAAAATTCACGGAAAAAGAAGATAAATTATTGAAAGACATTATACACAGATAAACGAATTCATCAACGGAAAAAATTAAAATTAAAAGAAAAATTCTTAAATTCAGACGATTTCAAAAAATTGCATTCATTGCGGGCGCGAGTATAAAAAGACATTATGTACAAATCGAGTCCGATAGACGGTCTAATTGTTTGAGTCTTGAATTACAGTAAAACCTATCGAAAAAATACCATTTCTTTTACAAAACTCGTGTATCATTCACATATAAAAGTGCCTCCTATATTGCAATAATTGCGCTATTTAATTTCCCGTCACGTACTCTACCTACAAAAGCAAACGTTGTCTCTCAAAATAATTTCGCTAATCCAATACAAGTCTTTCTAAAATTTCCAACGCCGGCCATTTTGGTAATCGATCATAACTGGATTTTAAAATCTATTTATAAAATTTCCGATGACAGCTATTTTGTATTATACACAATTAAAAAAAATGCCGAGCTGCGAGTATACAGGATTTTTTACATTTCGAAATTTACAAAACAGGCGAACATGCCGATGATTGGTGACATGTTCGAAAGAATAGTGCGACAACAGTACTAGTTCCGATGGGTTCTGTTACATTTTGATAACTGATTAATAAATCCGATTCCATTTTGGGCCTAGCGCTAGTTTCTCAAAAGTATTTTGCGAGGATGATACGAAAAATGAGAGTGACTTTCAGTCTATTCGAGATACTCGCTTAATCATTAGGCAGGCATATGTACAATCGGTTTTTGTATCGTGTGCCGTCACTGCGGTGGTGACGGTGACGGGAAGTTGTTCACCTCCGTTTGCTCCAGCACGGGCCCGCCTATGCCCGTGTAAGAAATGCGTAGTCGCATTCTCAATGAACCCTGCGTTAGAATTAAGTAAAGTATGATATAACTGTTGTCTAGACGTAAACATAAAATAACAGCATATACATTTGTGATACGCTAAGGCGAATGTCCCGTTTATGACAGTATTAGATTATATTTTTGAGACGCTGCAGCGCACAAATATATACTCATGGTGAAGAATAATTATAAGCCGTCATAAACTTGACACCATTATAAACGTTAATACAAAAACGTTATGCAAAATATAAAAATTAAAGTAATGATCGAATACAATTATTTGTTAAATAAAAAAACGAAATGTTTCATTCTGTTTTATTTTTCAATAACAACTTTTCAAAATTATTTGCGTTTCTGACAAATATTCGAAATAGATTTTTTGAAATATTCACGTAATATTTTAAGAATTCAGTTAATGTAACATTTGACAATCAAATAGTTAATCTATATAAGTTAGTACTTTTGGTTACACCTTTTAGCTTTCCTGGTAATATTAAATTTTGTTATATATGCGTTAATATTATTTTACAATAAAAATCTTACCTTATTAATATTGGTAACTTTTAACACTTGTGTTACTTGTCCCGATGGAGAAATAGTAGTGCCGGAAGGTGATAACATTTGCAACTGGAATGTCTATAAATTATAAATAATACATTGATCATTTACATTTTGTGTGTGTAAAACGTATACAAATAAACAAGATGTACACTAAAGTAAGAGTTCTGTTATTTTAATGTAATAAAAGTAATTATTGCCTACTTAAAATTGCAGTAATTGGAACAAAATACAAAAACTATTTTAATCAAAAATAATAGAAAATAGTTATTGATGTTCATCATAACTTCATAATAATACAACACATATTCATATATAAAATTAACCTAAAACGAACAAATACAATATTTGGTCTGCATTATTGCATAAATATAAACATCAAAAATAAATGATTTATGCAATTTTTTTTACCATTTTGTTACCAAACTTATGAAAAACATGTTAATAGTTGATATCCATAGAGCACCATCCATACAAATATATATTCAGAATAACAATTAAGGGAACGTGGGAAACTGACGTAGATTCCTAGATTACCGACCATAATATGCAAACTCCGGCAGGTATACACAAATAAATACCAGACGCATATTCCACAAATATATGAGAGTACTGATAACACATAAAATTAATAACTGTACAAATTGAAAATTTGCCAATTATAATCGTAAAATTTATATTAATTGTCAACACACAAGTATTGAGTTTATAAAAAATATTTTAGTTGTAGGACAATGTTTTAACATATTTGTAGAACGTGTCTGACATTAATTTACGATTATATGTTGTAATTATTTTCTTAAATCAGAAAAGACATTCACGTTTTAACGTAAGTTGGTAGCGTAGAAATCCTCGTTGGTATTCGACATTCTCTTCATGTTTAAAATTAATTATGTTCTCTAAACTATAAAACAAATGTTATATAAATTATAATTTTAGAAAATAATACTAATTAAAAATTATATTTGACCTGAAATACCATACCTTAGGAACTGCAGCTTGGAACAAGAAGTCCGTAAGCGTAGCGGAGCCCGAATTTTGTGCCGTCATGTTAATGACTAGTAAATCAGGATTATCGGTCTGTCTTTCCATTTTGAACATGATCATTAATCCCGCTTTATCAAAAGCAACAAGACTCGTTGGTTCAGCTGCTAAACAATTAAAAAACCAAAAAACGTTCACAACCAACACAATATAATAATTTCAGTTTAATTGCACGGAAATAAATGCTTAGGGTGCCACAAGTCTACTCGTACGATTACTATATTACTCCAGCCGCTAGAATTCTATCTGCGATACCTAAACATTTTTGTCCGTGTATTTCTGTTCAAATAACTAATAAACTAAACAAAAAAATAATAATAAATATTAATATATATAATACGTACAATTTACTATAGACGTAGAATTGAGCAATCCGTCCATCATATAGTTTGGCGCTGACGAAGCAAAGATTTCGGTTTGCTGTTGCGGCAGATTCTGCGCTGCTGGGCCTGGAGTGTCCAAGTCGAGTCCACCCAGCAAATCTAACAAGTCGTTATTATTCAGCACTGTGGCCGAATTGGCGACAGTATTCGTAGTAACTGCGCTCGGCATCGGCAATGTTAAATCCGTAGTGCCAAGAAGATCTAACAGCGCACTCTGTTTATCAATTTTAATAAAAAAAATTAAATACATATTATAAATTATCGTTCAATTGGGCAAATTATCAAACTAGCCCCATCTTTAAAATACTTTACCATTGATTTTGATAAAAAATAATGTAAATATTAATATATATTTAATTTAAATGTAATATTTACCGAATCAGATGGCGCTGCGGTAGGTTCCGTAGCACTGTTTCTGTCTTCCTCTGGCTCCACCTCGCCATTAACTAATCCTATAATACCGTTCGCTTGTGGTCTCGCAGTTTCCATAGGTGGCATTCTCTCGAGCAGCGAGGGCCTCAGGTGGTCGTACTTTCGGAAGAGCTGTGAGAATTCGATGCCGCGCTGCTGCAATTCGATGTTCAAATTGCTGCCGAAGGTGTCTATGATTTGCCGCATTTTCCTGTAAAATGTAGGTGGGCTACTGCAACATTGTACTCTGAATGTTATGATAAACAATACAAATGAGGCGACGTGAAGCGAAGCAAAGACATTTCATAAACTAATTCACCAAGGAAGCGATAAAACCGCGTGTTATTGAATAAAGTTGTAATTAGTTATGCGTGGAAAAGATATTTTTATTTTTAAAAAAAGGAAAATTAATGTGATATTATTTTTTAAAAATATATATATTAAAAAAAAACACTGCAAATGATTAGAATTTTAAATTTAAATTTATTTTTACTCGGTCGATGTTGCAGAATGATAAATGAAAACATAAGAAAATATTTTAAGCATGTTAATGTGATTGCAACTACTTGCTTTCAAATCTCCTTTATAACAATAACACGAAGACATTTTTTAACGAAAAAAAAGTATGAATAATGCATGATTTTAATGAAATGATAGAGGATGCTTTCGTATCACACAAGTCTTGGCACTTTATGAGATATATGCTCCTTTGCTTGATTAATTTTAATCATTATTTTTTAAAGTCGATTAAAATGTTATTAATAAAATATATTTTACATTTTATGTTATTGAGGAAATATTGAATACCGACAGCGACTCTTACATTTCCGACCACTACTTGAAACGTTACTTATGTGACGTAATATTTGACCATTGTTTACGGTCGGCAACCCAGGAATCAGTGTTGACGTTCAACATGCTTCTTTCAATGTCCATAAATGTAATGATGACGCTAGTTGTCACTTTCGCAAGTCCAGTTTCAACGTATATAAAAGATACACTTTAACGGTTTAAGGCACAGCCCATTAAGCAATCTATAATTCGAAGACAACTACTAACGCCATCTGGATATTTTATGACAATACAAAATAAATTTCAATCAACCCAAATTGCATAGGGTCGATCACAATAACCGAACACGTTGCAACGCCGTCGCAAACTACAGTTTCAAGTTAACAAGCAAAAAAGTAAGCGCAGACTTGCATAATACCACCAGATGCAATGCTTTTAATGGTGCAGATTGTTCTTCTTCATGAAAACGTACTCGTTTCCTTTCTGGAATCGCGTGCTGCGCTTCGTGAGAGACAGTAACGTGTACTGCTTCGTAATCACGGTATTCTGAGGACTCCACAACAGCCTTTGATACACATCAATAACTTCGTCTTCCAATAACTACAAAACAATATTTAAATACGATTAAATACGATAAATACGATATTTAAATTTTGCGGTAAAAACAAGATTGAGATAACATGAATAGTAAAAACAACAGAACATATGGTATATTGACTTTGTGGAGAAATTTAAATTCCATTTACGGTTAGTTTATCCTTCATTCAAATATTTTATTGCGAACTTCACAGTGTCCTTGATTGTTCTTTTACTCGTACATTCACCCCAGATGACATGTTAATATAATAAATAGAAAAATGAAATTTCTTCTTTATCAAAATAAACATACATTAATCGGAGGATCCGCATCTTCCGGATAAGGTCCGTAAAGCAGTGAATCGCCATATTCTCCGATGCACCAGGTGGCGACTTGAGCAAGCGGTTGTTTATCGGCCGTGTCCTTCTCCAAAGCACGCCACAATGCGCTGACCGCGTACGCTTGCTGAGTTTGCGTTTCCGAGATGAGTTGAATCGTGCAAGCGACAACGTCATCTCGAACGTAATTTCCAGCCTGAATAAAATAAGACATGTAGATATTAAAAAACATGAATAAATAACATGTATGTGTAAAAAAGGTAATACTAACAGCGACGAGAACTTTGAACATCGTCTCCAAGTGCCAGCGTTTGTTAGGAGCATACCGCTCGGCTGACATGACTATATTGCTGCTGCACTGGGCCTTAAATTCCGGATCGGCGCGTTCCAAAAATAAGAGTAACTCTTTCATCATATTTCGTATGTTGTTGGAATTGACGAGAGCGAAACTCAGCTCCATAGCGCGACGTCGTATCGTCACGTCAGGGTCTTTCAAACATTCCTGCCAAACAAATAATTGTTTGTATTAAACGATAGTTATTTATTATCATAAGGAACGGTCGGTAAAACAGAACTAAACAAAAATATTACCAAAATTGTTGAGCGATGTCTCTGCACGGCACTAGTGTCCACGTAAACCGTTTTCAAAAGTGTATTCAGCGCCACGTAGCGTATATTCTTATCATTATTAAGTAAGAATCTGCCGAGAATATTGACAGCCAGAACCCGCAAGCCGCTCTCTGATTTGATGTCCATGATGGACAGCACGGTTTCGTACAAAATGGTGTTGCCGACGTTTTTGCTCGTTTCCGTGTTGGTGGCGACCTGCGCGAGTATGTCGTTCATTGCTTCGGACGCGTCCACGTCGTTGCGTCCCAGGATACGCAGCAGGCGCAGAATCTTGACTTGCAAAAACGGATCGGACACACCGGATACGTCGTGTTCGGGCGAATAGCCCGCAAGGATCAGGTTCTTCAAGATCCTCACCAGATTCGGCACGATCTGCGAAATAAATATGGCGTTAGGAGTTGCAGTAATTTGTACAGGGTACAAATGCGAGAAACTCGCGGACGTTACGAGAAGAGTGCAAAAAAAGTGCGCATAAATGTGAATAAACGTTGACACGAACAATGAGACAATAATGTTAGTTAGAAAAAGAATTAGTTGTCAGGGATGCCAATTTCTTAACTCTTCAACGACGAGTGACTTATATGCAAGTCACTATCTTTCATTTTTAAAAACTATTTGTTCGAATTACTTGAAAATGAGGACTCGTATGGTTTCGGCGATGCTCGATAAAGGCATTTATAGTTTTTCTTCTCTTATTTATTGACAAAATATTTGGGTATTACTACAACTTTTTAAATAATTGGCAAACTTTAGAAATTGTCACAATTTTTAATGGCATATTACAAACCTAAAATTAAATACGAATATTTTTAACCCTGCATTTTGTCAGATTTATGTAAATACTTCATGTTATCGGAATACGTCTGTTAATATAGGTAACATACTAGTAAAACTTATTCAATAGTCCAAAGAATTTTATCTATTAAGAAAATAACAAATTAATTAACTGTATTTGCACATATTTCTAGAATATGCATTTTTTGTTATTCTATGTCACCGTAGCTTTTTTACAACTTAAAATTCTGTCTGAAATTCTTAAGGTATCAAACATCCTCTTAATACGATTAGTTATGTATTTGTACTAATATATCTAACCATTTTGTATGAAAACAGAATTTCATACATATTTATAATAATAAATACCATCTTAATAACGTTGACTATGTAACCAATGAAGAGCGTAATACATTATTAGATATATAGTAGTTAAGTAAAATCTTGAAAAATGTAGATCCTTTGTATAGTATAAAAAATAAACTTATTTTTAATATATTTATAATTATATATTTCTTTAAATAAAAATACAAATATAAATTTGTATTCTAAAGGTGAAAATTTCACCTGTTAAATTTTAAAAATATGTATATGTAATATATTAAAATATAACACAATAATTGAGATACAAAGATAAGTAAGATTTAAAAAAAGCCCCAAATATTATAAAATTTTATAAATTAACTTGATTATTTTATATAAATACATTAAATATTACAAAAAGTATAAAAGCATAAATAGTAGCACAGAATATATATATAGCAAACTTTATGCAAAAAAAGCGAAATTTCGGCATTGCTGTCGAGGATTCCTTGCTCGTGCGCCCTTGTTATTAATACACAAATATACCAGGTGCTTCAAAAGTAATATAAATTTCATCAAAAGAAACAATATGAAATGTAATTTTTAAATATATAAAAGCCAATATTCGAATCAACATTTTTTAAAGTTAAATTGTATATTTATAGTCATTTATATTCTTTGCTTGAAAGTAAGACCATGTAAATGGCACTGAATGACACTACAACAAATATATACATTATATATTAGTATATGTAGTTCAATCAGAGTATACGTATTCAATCTCATATATTAGTATATGTATTTTATTTTGCACTTTAATTTGTGTACTAGTTTAAATGCAACTAAATCTGACATTTACAATATTCATATCGAGTTTCTATTAGTAACATTTTCGGTCCTACATAGTTATAAGCATTAATATAAAAAAAACAGTAGACAAATTCGATTCAAAGTAATTATTAATTTAATTTGTAAAATTCAAATAAATAATGATTAAACGATAAATGTTTCTTAAGAGACACATTTTCTCATAAATATATCTAAATAATTAAAAATTTGGTATGAACGTACAAATAATTGTATATAATACACAAATATTAAATAGCAAAATACTACATTTTAAATGTCTGATATTTGTTACAATAAATGTTTTTGCGCATTCTCTTCAATTAAACATGGCCTATTCATTCAATAACAATTAACTCATCAATTGTAACATGTTAACACAAATATACGCAGTTATTCTCGTTCATATAAATAAGTAAAATTTATGGAGAAAAAAAATAGATAAATTATTATAAATTTATGTAGGAAAAATTGTTTTAACTGTTTACTGCGTATGAAACTATTATATTTTTAGAGAAATATTTTGTCGGCACTGTAGACTTGCAGGACCGATCAACCTGTATTAATAATGAAAAGAAATTCAAGAAACCATTTCAAGAAAATTGTTTCTCAACATTACATTTTAAATATTAAAATAAACTAGTTGACATCTTATTTGACTACAACAAATCCACAACATTTTGCTTGGTTTGTATATTATCTTTAGTCATTTCTTGCGGTAAAGAAATAAATACCAAATAAATACCAAATAAATAGATCATAAATCGAGCAATATAGAGAGACGACTTTCTCAGACGCAATTCATATAACTAGATGTAGATAAAATGTAGATAAAATAATAAAGCACGTGTAGTTACTGTACCAAATGAGCCATGCACAAATACAACGTACGTATTGTCAAATTACCTCTCGATGGCCGCATTCCTAGATAGGACAAAACCACACTTATATTACGAATCGTCGACTTTACAAGAAAGCAGTGTGTTGTGTGTTATTATTCTGATTTTATCGTTCTTACTTTTTTTTATTCGGCATTGTACATGTTATATCACGTTATTAAAACCGTGCGAAACGTACAAAGTTTGTGCCGAACTTTACAAGTATACAATACGAATGCAGTGACGCTAACAAAAATCATCGTTACACGTGCGGGAATTAATTATTTTAAGTTAATTCGCTCACTTTATCGAAAGGTCTTAACTTCTAAAAGAATGCATCAGTAAAATGTTTTTGACATACATCGATAGTGTCAAACCGGTATAACAGAATGGCGCCAAACAAATTTTTATTAAAGAAACTAGATATTACGTTTTATATTGAAGAGAATCAAACGCAATTTCATTAACTTGAACATTCTTAATTTTGATTATTCATATATATATTTCCACTACGCCATCTGTTGTGCCCGACTGATATTACCAATATATTATAACACTCAATATGCGACGTAAAGTTATACATTTGGGCAAAGTAACTTTACTTTCTTGAAAAAGTCCTTAAAATAATTAATCCCCGCACTGGCAGGTGCCGCTGCCTTACCTTCTTAAAGTGATTGAGAGTATCGACACTGTTTTCGCACATCTCGGTGATGAGTGTGACGCCCGTTATAAGGACGCCATGGTTCTTTTCCGTAAGGAGACTGCGTGTAGCGGGCAAAAACATTTCCATCAGTTCTGGCACCCTTCTTATGATGCGGAACGCGCACAGCGCAGCCTTCTTCCGGATGTACGCGTTCGGCGATTTCATGAGCCTCTCGACTTCAGCAGCTAAATCTCGCGCCATCTCGGGAGAGGCGATGGCACCCAACGTGCACAACGCCAAACCGATGACGAATTGCGTCGAGCTGTTCAAATCACTGAAACGTTCGCAAAAAACGATGAGACGTCAGAGACAGTCGTAGAATGTCAAATATTATTGGAAACATTTAGAAAAATATCCTAGTGTACACATTTAAATTCCATTGAAAATTAATGGATGGAATGATTGTGAAATTATTAACAGTAAATTAATTAATTTCATAACATTATATTCGTATACTTATTTTTGTAATTAATCGTTAAAGATTTAAAAATACCTTTTAAACTTGCAAATTATGTTATTTAATTGAATATGGTATGATTCTTTTTGTTTCTGACGAGAATATTTTGCTAAGACTGGGTGCATCGTTTAGCCATGCGTAAGACGTAGTGAGATTAAAGTGAGATAACGAAAAAGTGATGCATAATGATTCGACAATACATAATGTCTTATTTTATATCAATTTTACTACTTAAAATATTGAATACAATTTACTAGTTATAATATTGAATACAATTCAGGACTTATTTCATTAATAAACAACGAATAATTCGAATTTATTGAACGGTAATTGATTATTTAGAAAGGGCCAAATACACGGGCCAATATCCACATAAGGGATTTGCCCCAAAATACACGTTAAATGAAAATATAAAAAAGAGAATTTTAATAATTACAGTTTGTCTTATTTTGATTAAACAATTAATTAACTTTAGAGAACATTAACTGAAGAGATAAGTGATTAGATTATCAACTACTATAATACATTTTTTTTACAATAATTTGATCATAATTGATAAACAAGATATATTAATATGTTTGCAACTAAATTTCGCAACTAAGTTTTAAATAAAAAAATCAATTCATATGAAAAGATTATAAAAATTAAAATAATTTCGAATTTCGTATGGGGGAGAGTGCACTTCATTCGGACAGTTGGTGCAATCAGACAAACGGAATAACTTCTATACGATTATTAAACAATTTTCGACAATCTACCCCATTTGTGTAAAATAACAATACGTTTGTGGTAATTTGTCGATAATTGTTTAATAATCGTATAGAAATTATTCCGTTTGTTTCATTGCACCAACTGTCCGAATGAAGTGCACTCTCCCCTATAAAAAACTTTATTACCTCATTAAATTTTAATATTTAGCCATCGTAATTCTTGTACACATATTAATTATAAATAATGTGATAAAAGTGCAAAACATCAAATTTTAGTAACAAAGATACACCAAAAAAAAATGATTCCTAAGTACGACCATACTTTATAGCAAAGACAGTAGCATAAAGTAATAATATTTACATATTTCTCAAAATAGTTCGTATTTTAAGTAATTTCTATTAAAATTAGGTTAATAATAATAATTAAAGAAAGGTATACAAAATATTAAATATAAATTACATTCACTTATTGTTTTTATTAAAAACTGTGATACCTTAAAATTTTTTGCAAGTTTTAGTTTGTAAAATGATTATCTTGTAAACGACTAAGAGTATGCTCAGTTTTTTAACATAATACCTCTTAATTAATATAAATTGGTATTTAATAACTTTACAAAACTAATACTTTTATACCATTAATTATCAAATTTCGGACATCAAACAGTGATAAAAAGAATATTGAAATTACTATTCGTCGAACGTAGGTATGTGTGGCAAAAAGTGAAAAACGCAGTAAGATAGCAAATCACTAATCCCATGAAACCGTTATCCAAAACGTGAGGTTTGCATTAAACAGAAAAAATGCATGTCTATTACGACAAATGTTATAAAATCAAATAAAATCAAATATTCTAACAAAGGCTGATCAAATATTTTCAAGGAAGATTATAAGATATTAATTACAGCCCAATTCTAACAATCTTCATTTCAAAGATATCACCATGTAAAACCATACTTTTTTAAACAATTTGTGATGAGGAGATGAACGTCCTGTCGTTCGTCCAGCAGTAACATCGCTCCTAAGTAACCGATGCGTTTGTCTGTGAATCGCGGTGACGCGATGAGCTTCAGACACTCTAATTGGCCAAAGTGTGCTGGGTACCTGTAAAAGAAAATAAATATAATGAATCGTTAATTAATTGTGTTTCAAACATTCAGCGTAAAAAACTTAAAAATATAATTTGTAATCGTAATCAAATAATTAAATGAAAAAAAGATGATAACTTGAAATGTGTTAAATATACTAACTAGGGTTGCCAAATGGCCGCTTTATTTATCTTTAGGCCGCTTGCCGCTTTTACTATCAAAAAACCCGCTTTTTACGTGTTAAGGGTTTTCGGTTTTCGTGAGGTTCATAGGTTCGTTCACATGTATAGTTTTTCACACGTGCTTGATTTAATTTAAACGAATATACATCTTTTTCTATCTTATGCGACTTAAAAGAGATACATATATTTAAATTTTGTTGTTTGGTAGCCTGCAAGATCTTGATTTGCAAGTTCCAACACCTTACTCTCACTTCGTGATATAGTCCCATTCTTATTCATTGGAAAAGTGAGACACAATAATGCTCCGCAGTAAGAGAATAAGGTGGACGGAGGATAGAATACGACTGAATTTCGATTATAATTGTTCAGAATTTTTTGATTGTATTAAAGACTATGAAAAACTTTTAATAGCCGCAAAATCAAGCACAAAATATAATTGGCTATGAAATTAAAATATTTATAAAAAATTCTAATTATAACTATAGAAATATACCACCTCCCCTACACCTCTCCCTGGTCAGTACCGGCGGCCGCTTTTTTAATATATAAAAAGCGGCCGCACCGGTTTTTATACAATGATAATGTGGCAACCCTAATACTAACCCAAGCATGTGAATGTAAAGCAATTTTGCAATGTTGCGACATCTCCACACACTATCCTCTTCCCTGAAAGTCGAACGGATGTAAGCGCACTCTTTGTTGACGACGGTGCGCTCCTCTGCTGCGGTACGAGCTGCCCTAATCTGCCGGATGAGATCTCGAAGACGAGTGGGCGCCGGCATTCTCACTGTCGAGACTTTTAAATTAACGAAATGTCATCAGTCTACTGTGTTAGATGAATTGCGAGGTGTTAAAGTGCAAAGCTGCTTCAGAATGTCATTTTTTGACATTGTTATAAATTATTTAAAAATTATCTTTCTTGTAGGTATCGTAATCAGGCCAATAATAGACCAATCCTGGTCTTGTTTTTAAGACGTATGCAATGTATGTATAAAATAAGATAAATAAATAACAGGGCAAATTTAAACTCATTCAAAGTCAATTGAAAATAAATCAATATTTTACATAAACTAAAGATAAAAAACATAGATTTTATTTTACTGTGGATAGTTCACAAATTAATTAAAGTAAATTTCAAGTATTAAATACTAAATTTAGTAGTGTACATTTTTTTTCTTCAAAATTTTAAAATTATAAGAAATCAGCTTGAAATTGTTAATTATTATGAGTTTGTATTTATTTTACTTCAGAGTGAATCAGTTATCATTTAAACATTACTATATACACTCGAACCTGTAGTTTGTGAACCTCTAATTCTAAATGTTGTTGGAGAAATGTTCAATTTCCACTCTTAGAGTGAAACTTAATTTATTTATTATTTTATTATTATATTTATTTATTATTTACTTATTTTATTATATTTTATAGTTTATTTATACAAACATTGAAATTTCTAAAAACATTTTTATCATATAAATGTTTGTCATCAAAAAAAAAGAATGACTTTTTTTAATATTTTAATGAATGAATAAATCCTAAATTATTTTTTGTGATTGATAAAGATTATAGAATGTGTGCAAATCTATATAAATATAAATGTGCATAAGCATATAATACACTTGTAAATGTGTAATTAGATGTTGAAAAGCTGAAATAAAATAACTAATTGAAACAGTATTGATTTAGAATGAAATAACTGTTGAAAAAATGCTAGAAAAAATTTGCTAAGCTATATATACTCCATACCAACCTCTTTCAACCGCTTCATTGAAGGCCTGCTTAATGGAGGCCATGTTAAAGGCTGGGTTAAACCTGAAAAATTGCACAGCATGCTGTTATACACACACAAACGATAGTGTTTCTCAACTTTTTTGTTTTCCAAATGGTATATGCATTGATGCGTTTAAAGAGCAATTTCAAGAACAAGTTTCACATTAATGAACACAAGTCGACAGTTGTATATTTTGCAAAAACTACATATATATATAAACATATGTACAAAATGTTTTACTATATATTACCATGAGTCATTTTCTACATAATTAGTATTTCCTTATTGTAGTGATAAAATGCAAAATGCAATTTTATTACGTTACTCATAAATATTAATGTAAAAAATGTAATTATTCGAGAATACCCATTACTGTGATACTATCATTTTGTTATGATATCAAATAGCGTATTATTACCCATGTTCTGAGGCATTCATTGTTTCTGGCTGTGGTTTTGATACGTGAATATGGTTGTTCCTGCTATTACTAGTGCAACACAATATGTGGTTAGCGAACTCTGCACGTTACTCCGACACAATTGTCTTGTCCTGTTAGACATAGCGTAAAGCGATACTCAATTGTATTTAGAATAAATATGTGAAGTCAATATTATTATTACAAGAATAAAGGATATTTAATTAATGACTTGCAACACAATCCATATAAATAATTCATTTTTTTACATATTTTAATATCATAAATTTAATAATAATGAAAAAAATTAAATATATTACAAGAAAAGGTTCCAAATAGTAAACTTGATAAACATGTACAGACTAGATATGACCATTAAAAACCAGTTTACACTGTGCTGACTTGTAATTGGTAAATACCAAAATATTTATACTCCAATGAAATTTGGTAAAGCAATCTGTGTCAATATATGTCATATGGGATACCTGACATGTGTGACAGATGTATGGAAAATGTGAAAATTAGAAATATGGTCATGTTGCAAGACTATTTGGATTGCGATCGGGTTATGTAAAGATTATTTTTATAAAGGTTAGTTTTCCGAACTGTCATGAAGAATCGGTGACAGCATTGAGCGAACTCCGATTTCTCATCTCGATGAAAGTACGAATAAAGTAATTTAAAACGACGCGTGGAGCGATTGTCGCCGTGTTACCCACCTTTGCACGCAACTCGTAAGCAAATACGGGACGTAGGAACAATTGCCTCGCCTCTCGTTGGCCGTTAGATGTGCCCCCCTCCCCCCAATTGCCGAATCCCTTTAACCTTTATCTGCGCTTCAAGTATCTTTCAACACATGTCCTTTTCGGCGTGTTTCAGCGGATCACAGCACGAAACGCGAGAACAGCGTAACTGAGCATAACTTACTGTGGACAGTAACACTTTAAGATATACCTCGCTCTACAAACACTGTCCTCTACTTGTGTCTACTCGCTCGCCTCCGCTACTGCATCTCAAAAACCAAAATGGCCACGCATTGCCATCGTTACGACTGGATTTTTCACAACCACTGTGCTCAGAAAAACTTTTTCAGCCGACCCGCGGAATTTCATTCAATGCTTTCGACATGCGAATCTTAACTGTCCTTGAAATTGCTATGACAAATAAATGCATCATTGCTCAACGTAGTGACGTGCCATAGCCGCCATTTTGGTGGGCACGAAATCGAGGCTATTTTAAAATACTAAATACATATGCAATATCATTTTTTTTTTTATTGCGATAAGTCTGCACAAGATTTATTATTTTATGGATGATGAATCAGAAACTTGGACTTTTCATTTTTGCTTTTCAAATGTTTTCAGGAACACTCACGACTTCGTGCGAATTTCCTTATCTCCGACAAGCAAATCTTATAGATATGCAGCAATGATAAAATGGGAATGTAGTGTATGAATATTATGAAAAAAACCGCGTATATGGAAAAAGTCGCAAATTATCACGAAATAAATATTTGAAATTAAAGATAAGGTTCATAAATAAATTTGGAAGAATTACAAACCGTCGTGTAATGTCAATTTATGTCACAGGAGACGCTATTTTCGTTTTTTTGGTACTTACCTTCTGTTGAATTCTGGCGGTAACACGCTCCAGTCTTCGTTATCATAATGAGGCCACATTATGAATGAAAAATAGTCACTTTTATTAACATAAAGCAATCATAAACAACGCTCAAAATATGTGGGTGGCGTATATCATACGTTGTGGCTTAAACTTTTATCAACAGTCTCCAAGAAGCAACTCATGTTATCATCTCTTATCTAAATACCTTTCATATCAGCACTTACGGATTAAATAAACTACCAAAATCAATTTCCACGATTTTTCCATTTTTGGAGGCAAATTTGAAACTCTCATAGGTCATTTATGAATAGATTGAAATTAAGTTCTCTTAAATTTATATTGAAAGCAAAATAACTAATCATTTAGCAATAATTGCACAAGATGTATTTTTAAATTATTACAGTTACTACAGTACAAAAACATATTATATATTTGATCATTATAAATTTAATATTTACAATTGTATATTTTTACAATTGTAAGTTTAGAGCCATACAATTTTGTTTATACAATACTATAAATTAAACTTTTTAATTGCTCATATACATTGTTAAATTAAGATTTAATAAAATTAACTCGACAACGTAAAATTACAGAAACAATGTATAATTTTACATGATATAATTTTATTTGAATTAAAATGTTCAGCTAAATATCTGACTGTCGACATTTTTATATTAACTTTTTCGCCTCGTTTTTCACAAAAAATAAAGCTACAAAATAACCTAACGAACCTAAGATAAAACAGCTGCTCATTTTACGCAACTTACGTTTGCACTTGTATGCCTTTGTGCCCAATAATGAGTCTTGAAGAGATTAACCTTCCTGACGTTGCATCAGATTTCGTGTCAGTGGGTTAATTGAAATTACAATAACGTAACATAAAAAAAGCGATGTTTTATACAAACTTCTTGG